>JAJTUV010003263.1:0-87697 GCA_021653895.1 Mastomys natalensis | reverse complement strand
AGGTCATAGAGGAAAGTAGTTATAAATATCACCTAAGGCTACATGACCTAATAGAGAAATGAGACTTTAAGTTGTATGAATGCATCTGTTTAATTTTTTAAGAACAAATTTTTATGGCTGTATGAGCTTATTTCCAATTCCTTTAACATCAATTGAGAGAATATCAATTGGTATTTAACTTGATATACTAAAATATGTTCTATAAAAATCCAGCATAAACAACTAACCTTGTGATACTGAGCAACTACTAGAGTCTTAGACTTGCCACTCACAGCTGTGCATTGTTGGGTTTGTTGAACTACAGACACTAAGTCGTTACAATAAATTTCCTTAATATGTATGGAGAGATTCTATGAGTTTTGTGGCTCTACATAACCCTAACTAAGACAGACTCTGAATTTTTCTCTCTTACATGGGACTCAGAACATGAAATTTTCCCAATGTTAACTTAATCTTTCTCTCTCTCACTAAACCGAGCAGGATAACAAAACTCTTCTAGCACTAACATTGCCCCAGACCTGATTTACACAGTTGAGCCTAAAGCAAATATTTTGTGTTGTGTGTTCATTGTGTAAATTATTATTCCTACCAAGAGGCATTGATTATATTCTCCTTAAAGGAGTATCAGAACATGGGAGTCTTGTACACTCATTCTGCACAGAAAAATAGCTAATCCCAGTAGGATTGTGGGCACATTGCCTACCTTCATCTAGCAAGTGGATATCAGAGCTTCAGTTTCTGCAAAAGGGGACCTGGGAAATCACACTCTATCAAAATGGTTTTTAAAACTAGTCCGTGTGTCCAAGGGGACCTCTACCCTATGCACTAGGAAAATTCAAGTCCACACTTATGAGTAGAGAACAATCAGAGATTCTCTTCTGTCCATACTTTACACACACCCTTATTAACTAAGATTACTTTAAAGCTATCCACTTTGACCAATATATCCATATAACACATATGCAACCAATTGTACCTCACATTTCTCTGCTTTCAATCATAAGACAGAAGATTGAATGCTTAAATCATCCCTCACGCAATCTGCCTCTAATTTCATCATTATAAATGCACCATTCTTAACATTTAGTCATAGATATGTGCAGCTGTACATAAACTTGAGGAAACATTAATGATTGTATATCCACTTGTCCTGTTGGAAGATTGTTGAAGCAGTAGCCTAGACCATCAAATGTTTCACACAGGGTATGCATATTTTGTGTAAAGTAGTTGGAAGATAGTGAGGAAGAGCCAGAACCTTTCTCCAATATCTAGGGAATCCTGAGACTATCCTCTTTGGACCAATGGTAAACTGAATATTTCCTTTTGGGCAATAATAGACTGGAGACCTCTACCCTATGAACCAAGACATTTATGATTTCTCCTTTGTAGAATCTGTGCTCACAACTTCCCATTCTGAGATGCAATTCTCAGAACTCCCCACATCCCAAGACATTTCACACACTAGTTTTTTATTGAAGTGGTCATAGGAACATCCTAGGTGAGGCTGGGCATTTCCTTCAATAACAATGTGGCCTTGGATCTTGCTCAATTCTACAAAAAGGAATATGAACTGCTATCTTTGACAAGGAAACTCACATATTCCTTTATTTTCAAGATGTCATTAGACATGCTCTTTTGCATAATTTTGTGTCATGCCTTGTATCCACAAGCATCCTCTCTTTTGTTTGAACTACATCATATATATATATATATAATATATATATATATATATATATATATATATATATATATATATTCTGAATAAGAGAGACTGAAGTTTTTCACTTTTTATCATGATGGCAAAAGAAATATATTGTAACTCTCTGGTTGATGTCCCAGGTACTATGTATAGAATTATTGACTGGATTCTATGTTATACTCTTTAACCCTATCACTAGAAATCAAGTGGACCCATTGTTGTTTACCATGTATGGATATATTAAGACAAACAGAAGGAAGCAACCTAGCCAGGGCCAGACATCCAGGTTGTTTGAGAAAGGCTTCCATTGATGCCTGACCTCCCCAGACTAAGCAGAATATATGGAAAATTTACCACCTAAAGAAGAGTTGAAAGCTGAAGAGCAGTGGTAGGACTTTCCTTTAGTGAATTAGATAACAGGGACATTTATGTTTAACAGGATGTTGCATGGCACTTGCCCCTTCTCATCAAGTGTTTTCTAATCCAAACATTTGCCCAAGAAGTTCTCAAAATTTTCTTTTTCATAAGCAGCCCAGTGCTTCCTCCCTTACCAAGTTACCTCAGTCCTTTTATTTCATTGAAGAGAATATTTAACCTCCCTCCTAGGACTAAGCCTACTGCAGACCTTTTCCATTTGCTCAAGGTGGTCTCAAGTACTCATTTCATGGAAAGACCATAATACATTCTGTTTTCTTGAAAGTGGGCCTAAGTCATTTCCATTCTAACTAATGTAGCCAAAGAACAAGTAAGGCTTATGTCATTCCATCTGTAGAAGTGAGAATCAGATCTACTCACATACAGTTCAGTGTAGTGCAAAAGATTGGTTTGATTTCCTCTTCAACCTTAAGGACTATAGACATTCAGTTCCTGCCTAAGGGTGGCTAGCCCATGACACAATGATGAATGAGACCTCAGATTTTGTTCCTATGACCAAGAGGATCTCATTCCTACCAATTATAATCAAAGGAGCATCAGATGTATCTTCTGGCTATGGAAGACAAAAACATCCCCTTTTAAAAATGGCACCTTAAACTTGATATTTTAACTCATATTAACTTAGTGCTTATACCCTGACCAAGATTTCCATACAAACACAATAGCAACATCATAGTTAGACATCACATGATCCTGAGTGAGTATCAGGGGGAAAGAATATATAAAGCTAACACTAACATTGATGCCTTCTATCTAGAAGGCTGTTGTCAGAAATGTAATGTTCCTATTTCTTATTTATGTATATGCATAGACCAAAAAACCTTGTGGAAGCATCAGAGTTCAGACAATGATTCATCCTGTTGGAAGAGTATGACTGCTTCCTTTGCTCTTCACAATAGTATGTGTGGTGTGTGTGTGTGTGTGTGTGTGTGTGTGTGTGTGTGTGCGTGTGTCTGTGTGTGTGTGTAGTGGAAGTGGGAAGTGAGGAAATGGGGAAGTGGGGAAGTGGGGAAGAATAGTTGGAAGCAAATGATACAATATCATACTGTTCTCTTCCTACCCAAGATAGGCTACATCTTTGCCTTCTGCACAGTGTGGTGATTGGATCATGCTATTTTGTTGAAAAGAGTTTAAACATGGCCAAGCACTTTAACTCTTAGTAAAGTAGTTCAGGATGACCCCAGTAGTATTAGTAGTAGAGTAGTAGTAGTAGTAGTAGTAGTAGTAGTAGTAGTAGTAATAGTAGAGAATACAGGCTCCTCCAACTTCTCCTACTCTACAGGCATCTCACACTATCCTCTTTTAATGATTGGCCATTAGAACTTCCCCTGCTATAGGTGACCTTACCAAGATTAATGTTTCCTCAGAGCATTCCCCATATATACATATATATCCATAAAACATAACCCTCTAATGGTGAGCTTTAGATGATACTTGGATTTCTTCTAGGCCTAATACAGTTAGACTGATGATGTGAATCTTCTAAATTGTGATGAAATTTTCCTCCCCTGCATAAGTTTTGCTAGGACACTCCCTTAACCCTAAAGTGTTTAGGGACTTTAAGCAGACTCTTAGTCTGCTTCAATCTTCTACTCATAAACACCTTTGTTTTCAGTCAACAATTTCTGTCCATTGTCTATCAAATGCACCCCCTTTAAACAAGAGGGTCCAATATCAAGCTTGTATGACTGACAAGGCCTGTGATCATATTTACCTGTCAAAGGCTCTGAACTATATTTCCAGTTAAAAAGGTCCTCTAAGATTACCTTCTCTGACCAAGAAGGATTCAAGTATATTCTCTTTGTGATGAAGGAAGGCTCAAACCTTCCAAGTAACTGAGTCTAACATCCAGTACCTCATTGGAAAGGGTCTTCAGAACTATTGTTTTTGTTACCATCATCCTCAAATCACAGCTCTTCTCTGAGGAAATGTGCCTTGGACTTATCTCCTCTGACCAAAGGCTTCATAGTCCAAAGATAATCATCTAACCTGTGGGAATAACTCAACAGCCTCCTGGCCTTCCACACAACCCACAAAATATATGGACATTCTAAATACTGAAAAAGAGAATTGGAAGCTGATCAAGAAATCCTTCTGCTCTGCAATGTATTTACATTTTGTCCAATGGGAGAATGGTCTTTCCTTATTGAAAATAGATGGGTACTATATACTTCTGACAGTTACATATAGTCCTTCTCCTTTGAACAAAATTTCTCAGAAATTATGTTTATCACCAGCATGCTGCAACACTCTTATTCCCATGAAATATGCCACATTGCCTCTTTTATGAAGGCCACAGCAGTTCTTCTAGTTCTGTGCAAAGCTGAACATGTCCTCCTCCATCTTACACAGAGAGAATGAGACATTTACAATAAAGAGTACTCCAGACCTGGCCTGTGGGACCAAGGAAATCCTACAGATTCACTGTCTTCACAGGGAACCCCTACACACAACTTTTAATTTTACAACCTGGGAAGCACTGTTCTGACCTAAGAGATCTCAAAGCACTCTGAACTGAGGTCCCAAACTGACGAGTATCAAAACAAAGGTAAATCATACTACTGTCTTCATTCTGGTCCCTTAGACAGAGACTTCCTGTCCTCCATGCAGAGGAATGTGTGTATGGACATATATTTGTGGAAGACACTGAGCCAGAGACTATTGCCTTGCACCTTTTTAGAAGACTGCTAAGACTGCTGCCATGACTATCACAGACATTCAGAAGACGTGTATTCTAGATAGTGATGTCAAGTTTGGAGATAATGAAGGAGTGAGTTCCTACAATGTCTTATAATTCTTAAGGTATCAATCAACGTTCAACTTCTACTCAATATGGCTGCTGATTTAAGACTGAGAGAGGCTGAGACTATTCCACACAATCCTGGGGAGCTGCTATCTCATTCTTCTTCTTTAGAGCATCTTAGATCTATCACTTGTCCACAGAAGGGGAGCAAAAATTTCTCTATTGCACATAAGGAAATTGCATATGATTCTACCTACACAAAGGAATCTGAGTATCATATTTTACTGAATTAAATTTAGACCAGTCCCTCTCCCTAACTATACCCTAACTATTCCTCTTCTGACCAAAGGATCCCTGTCTTGCCTGTTTTAATACAGAGCTACAGAATACCAACATACAATGGGTTCTCAGACCTAAATTTGGCCTGTGGGAATGTACTTACTAGGTATATTTAAATGGGCCTCAGATCCATTTGTTGTGACTAAAGGGATTCCAATCTACTGCCTCTGAGTTACCAGAGATCCCCAAGTAGTCTTCAAATATGTCTTTCTGACTAAGGAAAATTTTGCATTGTCCCCCTCTGATGCAGGGTCCTCAGACATGCTTCACTCAAACTTCATGTCCTAGAATATTTCAATTTACCAGAAGGGATATATGAACTACCTAGTCTTTAAGGAGCATAGCCAATGCAAAACAAGTACAGCCTAGAACAGAAGCTCATTGCCTTAAGGCAGAAACCAAAATGATGTATCCTCTATCTTTTATATCTAGACATGGCTGACGAATATATTCTTGTGAAAGAGATTAGAATGTGGCCCCTACTGCATGAGATGGTCTGAGACACTGATCTCATGTAAATTAAAGAGTGTACAAATTTCCAACTCTACCCAACCAAACATAGAAGTTTACCTCTACAAATGGGTCTCAGATTTTTACTCACCCACACAAGCCCTCAAATATTTCCTCTCTGCCCTGGCTAGGGGTCTTGTATTTTCTCTGTGTCTTGGGGATCTCATTTCTTAAAAAGGTCCCTGACCTCAGACCCATTGATCACTAGTGATGCATCTCTGACTAGAGTTGGAGTCATTCAGAATCTGTATATGAGGCTTTCAACACTGCCCAAATTGTCCATCGGTGTCTCCCATGTATCCTTTTTGACAAATGGAGTCGTCAAAATCCAAGTCTGGGCAAGGGAACTTCAGACAGTCCTTTCTCATTATGTGGGATCTCTATACTAAAGTTTGTATTCAAATGACCTCTGATTTTACCTTCTGGCCAAGCAAATCTCTCAGTTTGCTTAAAGAGCTGTCATGTTTACACAATGTGGACAAAGAGATTTGGGGCATTCTACTGCTCATCAATATAACATTCCTACCCTCAGGTTTGAGGTCTCCAGAGCAGCAAGGAGATGATGGAATAGCAGTCATCACCTTCAGGGCATTCCTTATCAACAGAGTGGTCCCAACCTTAGTGCTCCGACATGGATGGTTGAACATAAACTTGTCAGGCTGACAATGCAACAGACACCAATGCAAGCTCTTGGAACAACGTTCAGATTGCTATACATCCTCCTGAAGGTGTCACAAATGATATGGCTACTTTTGATTGTTGTTGTTGTCTTCTTGGTGTTGTTATTTCTTTTGAGTTTAGAAGTGGACAACTTGATACCTTTTGGTTGATATGGTAGTTATCTACTGGCATTAAAATTTAGCAACACACTGTTTAAATATTTCATATTTTCTACCCTATTTGGAAATCACAATGATTATATCTTTTTTTTTCTGTTATTTCAAAGACATACAAGTATGCAATTCTATTTTACAAATATAATCATTTTAACCAATATCCCCATAAATATATATTTTTATGTCCAAAACATTTTCCTATGCTGTGTTGTTCTCTACCTCATGACAGTTTCTTTGGTGTCATTTAGAAATTTTTTTCTACTGATGTGTCTTAAAAAGATGTATGCTGGAGCTGAGGGTGTATGACTAAGTATTTTCAACAGTACAAATATATTTGTAGCATTGCTGTCTATTGGATTATAAATATCAGTACACAGTAGTACCTGAAGCAAGTACAAAATGTGAGGAAGAGTTTACAGGGTGCAATTCCTAAAAATAGCCAGAAACAACAGAAAGCCTATTTATTAATTAAATCTATGCACATCAAATGAACGTTGTGTGTGTTTATGTGTGTGCATACATGTTTGTTTGTTTGTTTGTTTGTAGAAGACTTTTCAGTTTGAATGTCCAATATTTCTGTCTTAAATGGAGAGAGTAAACTGTTGAGGGTGGATGTGTGAAGTAAAATG
Source organism: Mastomys natalensis (assembly GCA_021653895.1). Lineage (NCBI taxonomy): Eukaryota > Metazoa > Chordata > Mammalia > Rodentia > Muridae > Mastomys > Mastomys natalensis. Next base: position 80,506 of record JAJTUV010003263.1, on the reverse strand, counting down.
CACCATGTTCTTAGTGTTTAGATTATCATTCTATCTGACTGTCTATTCATCATCTATGTATCTGTATATGTATGTATGAATGTACATATCTATTTACTTTTATTTACAATAATCTCTATCGTCTATCTTTTTTTCTGTCCCTCCTTCTATCTATAAGTTCATCTATCATCTATTAATATATGTGAGCATGTATCTAGGTAGATATGGTAGTTTAAATATAATAGATCCATGTAGGGCCGTAGAGAGTGGCACTATTAAGATGTGTGGCTTGTTGGAGTAGGTGTTTACTTGTTGGAAGAAGGGTGTAATTGGAGGATATGGGCTTTGAGATCTTATATAAGCTTAAGCATTGCACAGTATGGGTGTCTCCTTCTGCCTGTGGGTTGATATAGAACTCCTTCTCCAGCATCATGTCTTCCTGCATGCCTCCATGCTTCTTACCATGATGATAATGGAGTAAACCTCTGAAATTATAATCCACTTACAATGAAATGTTTTCCTTATAAGACTTGCCATGATTATGGTGTCTCTTCACTGCAACAAAACTCTAAGACAATAGGTATTCAATGTTCTATGTTTCTATCTATCTGTAGGTTATCTAGCTATCTGTCTGTCTTTTATCTATTTATTTGCCTTTCTGTCTATCTATCTCTCTGTCTATCTATCATGTATTTATCATCTATTTATCTATCTATCTATCTATCGATCGATCTATCTATCTACCTATCTATCTATCTGCCTGTGTTCAGCAATCAAAGTGGGGATGTAGTTTTGATGACAATGTAAACCAGGCACACACACACATTTACACACTTGTTGGATGAATCAAGCATTAACATGGCCCAACAACTTTATATATATAATATATATAATATATATATATATGCATATATTCATACACATATACACATTTGGTGGATGGAGAAAGATTCAACGACTTTACATATATACACATACAGATGATGGAGCAAAGCTACAACAACTTCATTTTGTTTCACCCACAACTTATATATGCCAGCAAAATCTCAAGTTGTATAAAAATTATATTCTATATTTCTATTTATTTATTTATTTAAATCAAATCATAATTTTTACTTATTCATAGAGGGGTTATGTTGGGCCATGGAAGGGCTGCCATTGGCCTGGAAACCCTGAGATTGCAGGTTGTGGCCACGCCCCCAAAAAGTCAGGCCCCAGACCCGCCCTCTCCATTTCAACTGTACCCTTAAGTCACTGGTAAGGGGTGTGCCTAAGAGCCCTCTGCCTTGAGATTTGCATATTAATGAGACCGGGGGCCGTAGTAATTAAGTTTTCCCCTCCCTAACTCCTCCCTTGATACTCCCCAATATAATGAAACCCCTCCTGGCTTTTGGGGGGGAGCGCACCAGATTCACCATTATTGCCAATGAAATTTACTTCATGGAAGCCCAGTCCTTGTGTCTTCTTTGGCCTACTTCTACTCTGTAACCACCTCGACCATGTGGGAACTACAGCTCTGAACCCAGGCCTCTGCTTAGGCCCGCTCTGCCTCTGCTGCCTCATCAGATGCGGGCCGAATCCCCAGCGCATGAGACCCCAACCCCAGTCGTGGATTTCTCCACTGCTATGTGGGAGCTTTGGGGCCCCAGGCACACGCCCGCGTTGTTTTCCTACAGGGTTATAAACACAAATGTCAGGACGTGGGGAAGGGTGTACACCGGAGAATAGATGTTCAGGGGAGTACAGATATCTTTCACAACAGGTATCAACTGGGTGAAGGTTCAGGGGACAGGTCACTATGACTCTGTCTATGATTCACTTGTCCTTATATAAGTTTGTACTATCCACCAAGGCTACCTATTTACAAGGTCTATGACTACTCAGGCTGGTAAATTTCCACAAAAGCTGCCTGTTTACAATAGCTTATAGACATCTGTTTCAGTGTTCTTCCACAGAGACCCAAGACTTCGTGTTAGCATGTATGTATGTCAAGCCTATCGCTGATTTTAGGCCTATGGCTGGTTTAGGCCTTCAGTGTATAAGCAGGGCTGCCCCTGACATCTCCTCCCTTCTCTAAGCATAGAAGGGCCTTGTCAATTTTAATCTTGTGAAGGCGGGGATAGAGGCCTGAACTCCAATAATTGAAAGGTACCTTGCAAGGGCTTCAGTCCTCCTGTCATTGTCCCGTGAGGCATGAGGTCCATACCCATCTTGATGTCTTCTTCTTGGAGAGGGGATACTTTTGACATCAATCCCTATGCAGTCAGGCTTGTCCCTCAGGAAAGCCAGAGAGATATTTTTAACCTTTATTTATATTCCCTTGCAGTGCTTAGCCTCGCAGCCTAAGTAACAATTCAGATCACAAGTCAGAGGGGGTTCTGAGTGGCCCCTCTCTGCTTGTTCTAGGGGCAGAAGTCCCCTCTTTTAGGTTCAGTGGAGATGGGTTTTGGGAACACACTGGATAGGGTAACAACCTCATCTTGAGTCTCATGGTCCTCCATAGCTAACTTATGCTAATGTATCTGAATAGGTTTTGCTACCAAATTATCTATCTGTTATATCACAAAGTTAGTCAGCCTATTTAAAGCCCAGGGACCAAAAGAAATCAGCAAAAATAACCCAGTTAACGGTCCCAAGATGGGAGGAAGTAGGGTTGACAGCCATGGAGAGGTTGAAAACCAATTCTTGTACCAGCTCTTCATCTTTCTCTTTCTCTTTCTCTTTCTCTTTCTCTCTCTGTCTTTTCTCAGGCCCTTCTCTGACCTTTTTCATGCTCTCTTTAACCATCCCTGTCTTGTCTATGTAAAAGCAACATTCTTCTTTAAGAGCTGTACACAGTCAAGAACTGTACATATTCTTTTCTATTGTGAAAGAGTAAATCAAGTCCAATAAAGCCTTTTGCAATTTTTGGAGACATTTCAGACAGCGAAACGAGGGATTTTTCAGATTAGTGATGTCAATCTCTAGCTGTTTGATGTCCTTGTCAATGGCCTATCAAAGGTCTGATTAGTATAAGTCTGGAGGACAGCAACAGGATTGGAACTTCTACTAGCAGACATCATGGGTATTTCATTTTTACTTGGGAAGGAAAAAGAAGGGAATTCTCAGGGAGATGTCCTTCCCTGGAGGTCAATTGTTTTCATCTTATTTATAATTGGGCCTGGCTTTGTGGGGGTATCTACTTATTTCATTAATCTCTTTGGCAGCCATTTAGCTGTACCTTCTGTGGTATCAAACATGAATATCAACCCTCGGCCCCATATGAGAACTGGGTCCAGGCCATTCTATTTAAGGGCAAGAGGGTCCTTCCACATAGCTGTGACATAGTTTTTATTGGTCTCAGCGATGCCAGAGACAGTCAGCAGCAGGTTTGCCATGAGCTTTCAGTTTTAGAGAGTTAAAAGTAAACAAAGTATGATGGAGAGTGTTTCAGGAGACTAACTTCTGGGGGGCTGGAGAGTTCCCCCTCTTTAATTTTTAAAGCCAACTTTTCAGAGTTCTTGTAAAATCAGGGCAGAAGCACCAGCAGCTGCTACTTCCATACTCAGAGAGTCATGAAGACACTATTTAAAGAAATATAAATCTACATCAATAATCTCTTTTATCAAAGGACTGTAATAGAACAGCCAACAACTAATCAGTCTATATAATATATCGATTTAATAATAGCTTTTTCTACTTTTTGTAAAATTACTCCTCTTTTGTCAATTAATTATTGAGGGAAATTAGGATTTACGTCTCTCTTGAGAATATTAAACAGAGACTTAAATTCTTTTGTGGAGAGCTTAAAATAAGATCTTAGCCAATTAGCATCTCATAGAAACTTTTGAAAATAATTTGAAATAAGTAAACTATCTTTTTTTTTGCCAGACCCATTATCTGTTTTTTTTTGTTTTGTTGTTTTGTTTTTTGTTTCTTTTTGATATTTTGTGTAGTTACCTTTCAATGTTATCTCCTCTCCAATTCTCCCCCCAAAACCCCGTATCCCATACCCCTCCTCCTATATTTATGAAGGTGTGCTACGACCATCCTCCCAAACCCATATCCCTGCTCTCAGATTCCCCAACAGTAGGGAATCCAAACTTTCAGGGACTATGGCCCTTTACTTCCACTGATGCCTGACAAGGCCACCCTCAATTACCCATACAGGTGGAGCCATGAGTCCCTCCCTTTGTGATCTCAGGCTGGAGGATTAGACCCTGGGAGCTCTGTTTGAATCTTTCGATTCAAACAGAATCAAAAAAGGACCAACACACCCACAATTTGTCTTCCTTCTTCTTCTTGAGTTTCATGTGGTCTGTGCATTGTGTCTTAGGTATTGTGAGCTTTTGGGCTAATATCCACTTATCAGTAAGTGCATACCATGTGTGTTCTTTTGTGATTGGGTCACCTCACTCAGGATGATATTTCCAGCTCGATCCATTTGCCTAAGAATTTCATGAACTCATTGTTTTTAATAGCTGAGTAGTACTCCATTGTGTAAATGTACAACATTTTCTCTATCCATTCCTCTGTTGAAGGACATTTGGGTTCTTTCCAACTTTGGCTATTATAAATAAGGCTGCTATGAACATAGTGGAGCATGTGGACCTGTTGTATGTTGAAACATCTTCTGAGTATATGCCCAGGATGGTATAGCTGGGTCCTCAGGTCACACTATGTTCAATTTTCTGAGGTACTTGCCAGACTGCTTTCCACAGTGGTTGTACCAGCTTATAATCCCACCAATAATGGAGAAGTGTTCCTCTTTCTCCACATTCTCGCCAACATCTGCTGTAAACCTGTGTTTTGGATCGTAGCCATTCTGACTGGTGTGAGGTGGAATCTCAGTGTTGTTTTCATTTGCATTTCCCTGTTGACTAGGGATGCTGAACACTTCGTTAGGTGCTTCTCAACCATTTGAGTTTCCTCAGTTGAGAATTCTTTGTTCAGCTCTGTACCCCATTTTTAGATAGGGTTATTTGATATTTTAGAATCTAATTTCTTCAGGTCTTTGTTATACATTGGATATTAGCCGTCTATCAGATGTAGGGTTGGTGAAGATCTTTTCCCCAATTTGTTGGTTGCTGCTTGTCAAATTTTCAGTGTCCTTAGGGTTACAGCAGCTTTGCAGTTTTATGAGGTCCCATTTGTCAATTCTTGTTCTTAGAGTATAAGCCATTAGTGTTTTGTCAGGAACTTTTTTCCTGTGCCCATGTGTTCAAGGCTTTTCCCCATTTTTTCTTCAATTAGTTTCAGTGTAGCTGGTTTTATGTGTTTTATTCATAAGGGAGATTGGTCTGAAGTCCTCTTTCCTTGTTGAGTCTTTGTGTGGTTTAGGTATGAGTGTAACTGTGGCTTCATAGAATGAGCTGGGTAGTGTTCTTTCTGTTTCTATTTTGTGGAATAGTTTGAAGAGAGTTGCTATTAGGTCTTCCTTGAAGGTCTGATAGAATTCTGCACTAAAACTGGCTGGTCCCAGACATTTTTTGGTGGGGAGACTTTTAATGACTGCTTCTATTTCTTTCAAGGTTATGAGACTGTTTAGATAGTTTTATCTGCTCCTGATTTAACATTGGTAACTGGTATTTGTCTAGAAAATTGTCTATTTCATCCAGATTTTCCAATTTTTGTTGAGTATAGGCTTTTATAGTAGGATCTGATAATTTTTTTACTTTTCTCAGTTTCCTTTGTTATTTCACTCTTTTCAGTTCTGATTTTCTTAATTTGGATACTGTATCTCTGCCCTCTGATTAGTCTGGCTAAGGGTTTATCTATCTTGGTGATTTTTCTCAAAGAACCAGATCCTGGTTTTATTCATTCTTTGTATAGTTCTTTTTGTTTCTAGTTGGTTGATTTCCGTCCTGAGTTTGATTATTTCCTGCCATCTACTCCTCTTGGGTGATTTGCTTCTTTTTTGTTCTAAAGCTTTCAGGTATGTTGTCAAACTGCTAGTGTATGGTCTCTCCAGTTTCTTTTTGTATATACTTAGAGCTATGAGTTTTCCTCTTATCACTGCTTTCATTGTGTCCCATTGGTTTTGGTATGATGTATCTTCATTTTCATTAAATTCTAAAAAGTCTTTAATTTCTTTCTTTAGTTCTTCCCTGACCCCATTATCGATGAGTAGAGTATTGTTCAGTTTCCATGTGAATGTGGGCTCTCCATTGTCTTTGTTGTTATTGAAGACCACTCTTAGACCATGGTGATCTGATAGGATGCATGGGATTATTTCAATTTTTTTGTATCTGTTGAGGCCTGTTTTGTGACAAATTATATGATCTATATTGGCGAAGGTACCATGAGGTGCTGAGAGAAAGGTATATTCTTTTGTTTTAGGGTGAAATGCTCTATAGATATCTGTTAAGTCCATTTCGTTCATAACTTCTGTTAGTTTCACTGTATCTCTGTTTAGTTTCTGTTTCCATGGTCCGTCCATTGCTGAGAATTGGGTGTTGAAGTCTCCCACTATTATTGTGTGAGATGCAATGTGTGCTTTGAGCTTTAGTAAGGTTTCTTTTATGAAAGTGGGTGCTCTTGCATTTGGTGCATAGATGTTCAGAATTGAGAGTTCATGTTGATTGACTTTTCCTTTGACAAATATGACATGTCCTTCCTTATCCTTTATGATAGCTTTATGTTGAAAGGCAATTTTATTCAATATTAGAATGGTTACTCCAGCTTGTTACTTAGGACCATTTGCTTGAAAAGTTGTTTTCCAGCCTTGTTCTCTAAGGGAGTGTCTGTCTTTGTCACCGAGGTGGGTTTCCTGTATGCAGCAAAATGCTGGTCCTGTTTGTGTATCCAGTCCATTAGCCTATGTCTTTTTATTGGGAATTGAGTCCATTGATGTTAAGAGATATTAAGGAGAGGATATTTTTATTTCCTGTTATTTTTGCTAATATTGGAGGCATTGTTTTGTGTGGCTATCTTCTTTTGAGTTTGTTGGAAGAAGATTACTTTCTTGCTCTTTCTAGGGTAATATTGCACTCCTTGTATTGGAGTTTTCCTGCTATTATCCTTTGTAGTGTTGGGTTTGTGGAAAGATATTGTGTAAATTTGGTTGTGTCATTGTATATCTTGGTTTCTCCATCTATGATAATTGAGAGTTTTGCTGGGTATTGTAGCCTGGGCTGGCATTTATGTTCTCTTAGGGTCTGTATGACATCTGTCCAGATCTTCTGGCTTTTGTAGTATCTGGTGAGAAGTCTGCTGTAATTCTGATAGGTCTGCCTTTATATGTTACTTGGTCTTTTCCCCTTACTGCTTTTAAAATTCTTTCTTTGTTTTGGGCATTGGTGTTTTGATTATTATGTAACGGGAGGTATTTCTTTTCTGGTCTAGTCTATTTGGTGTTCTGTAGGCTTCTTGTATGATTATAGGCATCTCATTCCTTAGGTCAGGGAAGTTTTTCTTCTATGATTTTGTTGAATATATTTATTGGCCCTTTCAGTTGGGAATCTTCACTCTCTTCCATGCCTACTATCCTTATGTTTGGTCTTCTTATCGTGTCCTGGATTTCCTGGATGTTTTGTGTGAAGAGCTTTTTGCATTTTGTGTTTTCCTTGACAGTTGTGTCAATATTTTCTATGGTATCTTCTGCACCTGAGATTCTCTCTTCTATCTCTTGTATTCTGTTGGTGATGTTTGCGTCTATTACTCCTGATTTCTTTCCTAGATTTTCTATCTCCAGAATAGTCTCCCTTTGTGATTTCTTTATTGTTTCTACTTCCATTTTTATGTCCTGGATTGTTTTGTTCAATTCCTTAACATGTTTGGTTGTGTTCTCTTGTAATTCTTTAAGGGATTTTTCTGTTTTCCTCTTAAGGGCTTCTACCTGTTTACCTGTGTTCTCCTTGATTTCTTTGAGAGTATTATTTTTGTCTTTCTTAAAGTCCTCTATCATCATCATCATTAGAAGTGATTTTAGATCTGACTCTTGCTTTCCTGATATGATCTGATATGGGGTGTTCAGGACATTCTAATGTGGGAGAACTAGGTTCTGATGACGCCAAGTACCCGGGGTTGCTGATGTTTATGTTCTTGTGCCTGCCTTTTGCTATCTGGGTCTCCTTGGTGCTACCTGCGCTGTCTCTGACTGGAGCCTCTCTTTCCTATTATCTTGGTTGTATCAGAACTGTTTGGGATGGGTGTGGCTGCTGGGGTTAGAGCTGAGCCTCAAGATTTGCTCAGTGCTCGGGCCCAGACTGGAAGGAACCAGTGCTCTGGGCCATAAGTGAATTCTTGGATTCCTGTGGTTCCTGGTTATTCCTTGTTTGGGGCACGTGTTGCTGCCTCCTATCCTAAGATATTTATTGCTCATGTTAGAGTTCCTGGAAGCCTCACTTCCTCTGGGTTCTGTGAGATTGGGTGCAGAGCTCTCTCCTGGGATCTGCTGAACACTCGGGCCCAGACTGGAAGAAACCAGTGCTCCAGGCCAGGAGTTAATTCTTGGGTCCCAGTGGGCCTCAGTTACTCCCTGTTTGGGGCTGGTGTTGCTGTCTCCTTACCTGAGATACTGCCTGGGATAGAGCTCCTGGGAGCCCCACTTCCTCCAGGTTTCGTGAGGTTGGATGTGCTCCGTGCTTGGGCCCAGACTGGAAGTCCTCTATATTCTGTATTTCTTCTACTGAATTAGTACAATGAGTATATGTAAGAAAAAATGTTTCCCAATATCCTTACATGATCAAATGTTTACAAATTATGTATAAGAATCCTAAATTATTCTCAAGAATCCACACACATTCTTAACTAAGCAGCTTGTATAGATCAACAAAGTATAAGCATGCAAGGTAAAAGTTTCAGCCAGTTTCTCTTACTGGCAAGGTATTTGTGGTTATAAAGAAAAGATTGGTTATTTTATTATTTATCTTAAAAAGTAATCTTATAAAACTTTTAAAAATCACAAAACTAAACTTTTCTATAAAAAACTGTCAGTCATTTCTACTTTGAATCCTCAGGGTGCAGATCTACACATTAACATTTATTTATTAAATCATAATAGTAAACTGAGAGCAAAAATGGGCACAAGGAATTAATCATCACCGGATCACCAGCCCAGCTTTAGCCAGAAGGACACATCAGTGGGTAGTAGCTGAGCTCTTTTGTTCTTGCCACCTGACCTTAAAAACATCCCACTGTATAATCAAATTTGAACTCTAAATTGTTATGTAAAATTTTCTATATCAAAGCCACCAGAAAAAAGCATCTCAACATAACTTTTCTAATAACCTACATCTCCAAATGCTTTCTAATGGTAGTGGTTGTTGTTAACAATAAACATCTCCATATTTTTTTCAAGGGTTGTGGTTGAATCATTAATTTTCCCCAGAAGCAATGTTGAAAAAGTTCAATCTAAATAACAGTGTGGGTAACCAATGATATTGACCCTGAGGGTCTGGACACCTCCTTAGAATTTTCATAAAACTCACAGATTATGAGTGATGTGATGTGAGGGTAGGTAGCAAGCAGAGAAAAACTCCTCATCAGCCTGAAATCCTCAGGACACATAGTACTTAGGGATCTGCTTCTCCAAAGCATACCCATTCTGATTGTGCTAATGAACGGGACACATTCTATGAGTTCTAACTGTATTGCTGTTCCTTTTGCACAACACCCAACATCTATCTCTCTAATGTGCTGCTTCAGGGCACATAACACACACCTGGAAGTCAGAAGGACATGTCATAATGTCTTGGCTTTCCTTCTACCATGAACATCTTGAGGATAAAACACAGATTAGCTGGCATAACTGTAATTACCACTTGTCTATCTAACCAGTTCCAATAACATGTCGTAAAACTGACTTATAGGTTTATGTAAACTCTTATTCCCAAGTGTACATGATATCATCACAGTTGCCCCTGTTACCCTTTGAATGTGTACACTTCAAATTTTTGTGGCTCACCTCTCCAAGAATCCATCAAAATCCAGTAATTCACAAGGTAAAATGTAGGGACGTTGGAGCCCCTCTGCCAGGTTTATTTCAATTTTTCCTGTCTTTTTAAGTTGAAAACAAATTATTTTCTCACATAATATACCCTGTTTACACTTCACACCCCTTTACTCCTCCCAGGTTTTCTCCCACTGTCCTCACCTCCAAATTGACTCCCTTTCTGTCAATCATTAGAAAAAGACAGGCTTCTACCAGGTAACAACCAAACATGACAAAAATGAAATTTAAAAGATAAAACAAAATCATCACATTGAGGCTGGATCTGGTAGACTAACAGAAGGCAAAGAGCCAGAAACTCACTCATTCACACTGAATAATCTCTTAAAAGTATAAAGTTAAAAGCTATCATATTTATGCAGAGGACTTGGTGCAGATCTGACTAGGCCTTGTGCTTGATGCTTCAGTCTTTCTGAGTTGATATGAGCCTGGTCAGTAGATTCAGAGGATCTAGTCTTGTTCTCCTCATACCCTCTATTACCCTCAGGCTCTTATGAGCTATGTGAGTAAGAATTTTGATAGACATCCAATTTCGAACTGTGTGCTTCATGGACTCTGTCTCTCTCTGTATGTCACTGTCTATTGATGTCTCTGTCTCTCTCTGTGTCTCTGTCTCACTGTATATCTGTCTCTGTGTCTCTGTTTCTCACTGTCTCTCTGTCTCTCTGTGTCTGTATCTTTGTCTCTCTGTATCTCTCTTTGCATAATGTTAGCTGTACATGCCCTCTTTTGCTGCAGGAGGAAGCTTTTCTTCCTTTCTCACTTGAGGTTATCTGATCTTAAGATGACTTTAGCTTGTTTCAAATTGGCCAGAAACAATCCATAACAAACATTGCCATATAAATGAATACATAACATATTTATCTTTTTGGGACTGTGCTACTTCAATGAAGATTATTTGGTTTTTTATTTCCATTAATTTGTCTGCAAATTTAATGACTTCAATTTTAAAAAGTTTGGTAATACCCCATTTTATAAATATACAGTATTTTCTTTATCCATTCTTCAGTTGAAGGACATAAAGGTTGTTTTCATTGCTGAATATTATGAATGGAGCAGCAATTAACATGGTTGAGCAGTGTCCTTGTGGTAGGATGTAGAGTAATTTGGGTATATGCCAAGAGTGGATATACCTGATTCTTGGGAAATTGATTCACATCTATCTAAAGAACTGCCACATTGATTTCTAATCAAGATCTGGGCCTCTACTTCCCTTACCACATTTCTCAGATGCCTATAGAAATCCACCGTTTGGCTACTTACTGTCTTGTTTCCCAAGTGCTCCCTTGGTATTCTTGACTCCTAGTTTCTCACTTGTCTTCTCTCTCTCTCCTTCCCTCAATTTCCCACCCCCCCCATACACTTTCTCCTCTTATGGCCAGGTTCAGTATAGACAGTTCTAGATGCCTCTGAGAGTTTCTAACTGGAATCTATATTTAGCTTTCTTAACTATTTCCTAGGAGCAGTTACATCCTCATCTGTTGCTGAAATAAAACAAGAATAGGACTGATCCTAGGCATGGTTAAGGAGAAGTTTTTATTGTAGATATGAGAGAGAAAAGAACCAGAGGCATATACCTGGAAGAGTCACAAAGGAAGATATCTAGCAGAATGAACTGAGACACGAGAGAGGAGGAAAGAGGAGACAGATTGGGGAGAGTAAGAGAAGAAGAGGAGGCCAATCAGATTGACATATCCATGAGTAGAGCCAGCCTAGAAAACCAAGATGGCAAGAGGAGGCTCCAGGAGTGGAGCCAGCCAATAACCAAGAGAACCAAGAGGGCATGTAGCTAAAATAGCTGAGTTATAGAGGGATCAGCATCTGGAGGAAGGAAGAAAGCTCTGCTCCTGGGATAGAAAGATTTCCCTTTGGGAACCAGGGTGAGTAGTGCTTTTTAAAGATGAGTAATGTTCCATTGTATAAGTGTACCACATTTTCTTTATCCATTCTTTAGTTGAGAGACATCTAGGATGTTTAGAGATTCTTGCTATTATGAATAGGCCACAATGAGCATAACTGGGCAAGTGTTCTTATGATAGAACTCTTAGTAGGAGCCATGTTAGATTTTTTTGTCAATGGATTTTTCTCCATCATTGAGATGATGATTTAATTATTTCTCTTGGAGTCCGTGTGATTTATTATGTTTATTGTTTTAGTTGCATATTTGAGGCAATGCAAAACATTTGCAGTGCCCAGCAAAAGTCCCGAGACTATTTGAAATTATCATTAAGTGTATCTATACCACATTTCCACTAGCCATTTGCCACTTGCGAATATATAGTTTTTGATTTCTTAGCCTTTGTGAAGGGTGCAGCACATATCTGTGGAGAAAGATAACAAGTCCTTTAGGCATGTTCCAAGAACTGGTATAACTGAGTTAACTAGTAGACATTTTTGATCTTCAGAATTCTCTACACTGACTTCTAGAATGGTGCCCCAGTGTGCATCACAACAACATGAGTGGGATTCTCTTTCTTCAACATCCCACAACCCAGTACTCATTGTTGTTGGTTGTTTTGTTAATATTTTCCATTCTAACTGGGCTACGACAGATGGAATCTTAATGTTTTGATTTGCATTTTTCTAATTACTGGGGACAATGAACATTTTTTGAGTTATTCTTTAACATTTTGTCAACATGTGAGATCTCTATTCCATTTATTTATTTATTTATTTATTTATTTATTTATTTATTAGTTTTATAATTAAATATTTGTCCCTTATCTTTCCTCCCTACAAAATTCCTAGACACCTTCCTGACCATCCTTCAAATTCTTAGGCTTAATTTTTTAATGTGTCATTTGAGACTTTTGCTATTTATTTTAAAATTTCTTTATGTATTCTGGATATTACTCCTTTTTATGATAAACTACTGGCAGACAATCTCTCACAGTCTTTGGACTTCCCCTTCACCTGGCTATTTGTTTAGCTTCCCATAACCTAAAATAATGTTTTATTTTTTTTATTGGCTATGTTATTTATTTACAATACAGATGTCAACCCCTTTCCCCATCTCCCCCCTTAGAATCCCCTATCCCATTCCCCCTCCTCCTTTATGGTTTTATACCATTTTAATTACATGCATGTATTAAGATCACTCTAGGTTGAGGGTCTAGCAATACAATAGATGCAAATAGTCAAGGAACAAGCAAGATAATAAACAAATAGTCAATGAAAAAGCAAGGCATTAAACCCAATTACATGAACACTCCCATGATAAGTGTTTTAAGGGCTTATCAGGATCACCAAAGTATCTGAGCCTATTTCCTGTCCTAGAACAAAGTCATTTTTATGTCTGAAGCTTAAGATTTAAAATCCTGTCTGAAATTACTCTTTGTTTTAGTCTAATATTTAGATTCCTGCCTGAAATTATTCTCTGTTCTAGTCTAAGATTTAAATTTCTACCTGAAATTACTTCTTTGTTCTAGCCTAATGTCCAATTCCTGCCTGAAGCCTACTTCCTTGTCCTTGGCCCATGTCAAAATCTTGCCAAGCAGCCCCAAAAGCTCTCCCCCACTTCCCTTCTTTATTTCATTAACAAGACTGAGACTGTTTTAGGTCGTTTGACAAGAATGCCTTCCTTACCCATCTTGGAATATGCATTATCAAAAGCAATGCACTTATCTTAGGTTGGTTAGGCTCTGTGCAGAATCTTAAACGACCTTAGCTTGCTGGGGGTTCATTTTCAGGTTTTCAAGCCATGTACTTTGGCTGACAATATGTTGATGTTGTTAAAGACAAGCTTTAACAGGATGGGAAGGAATAAAAGTATTCCCAGGACAAAACGGCTAGCATGATCAAGCTATATATGCCATTTTTTGAAGCTTGACCAAAATAGAAATACTGACCTCAGGCCATTAATTTTTATCTGCAGTTTTCTCTGCATCAACACTCGCAGAGCAGCATTCTTGAAATTCATAGCTCCCTATGTATCATTAAAACATCCTGAAAGATTTAGAATTATGCCAAATACACTGCAAGTGTCATTAAACTTCTTCCTAATTATAGTGACTACCACTGTAAATTTTAGAACTAACATGAATCAATGGTATTTGGCGTGACACTCAAGATGGCTCCTTACCCTTAAATTCTGAACCTCCTTCCAGTAATTTGAATAAGATAAAGAGAATCAATCTGTTCATCCAAATGCCTATATAAATCATTTGGTATATCAACACATAGTAACATTTTTTGCTAAATGATTAACAAAAGTAGCTGTCTTAACTCCTTGTGTCACAGCAATTGCAGAAGCAGTGGTGCTAGCAATTAATGTAATTAAATCTGATTTACCAGCAATAATCAAGTCCACTATTATCTTGTTTCTGCTTAAAGCCTGACTCACTTCTTCCAGTACCTGCACGCTATTTTTAGAATACCAAGGTTCTGTGATACTCAGGACACTAAAACAAAAGCTGGTTGATAGACCTCAATAACTGACATGCTGGATTTCAAAACAAAAGCACAATTAGAAGGTGTACTATCAATGCAACTTACATTAAATACTGTAGATGAAACAAAAGTATTTTTAACTTGACAATTAAAAAAGCCTTAACACACATGATAACAACTGTTTGAAATTCAGATCCTGCTCCTAATTTATGGCTGTGAAGCACATAAAAAATGTTCAATATCTTTAGCCATCAGGGAAATAGAAATCAAAACAACTCTGAGATTCCACCTCATACCAGTCAGAATGGCTAAGATTAAAAAATCAGGTGACAGCAGATGATGGCACAGATGTGGAGAAAGAGGAACACTCCTTAATTATTGGTGGGATTGCAAGCTGGTACAACAATTCTAGAAATCACTCTGCTGGTTCCTCAGAAAATTGTACATAGTATTACCTGTGGATCCAGCGATACCACTCCTGGCCATATACCCAAATGATGTTCCAACATATAACAAGGACACATGTTCCACTCTGCTCCTGTAAGCCTTACTTATAATATCCAGAAGCTGGAAAGAACACAGATGTCCTTCAACAGAGGAATAGATACAGAAAATGTGGTACATTTACACAATGGAGTACTACTCAACTATTAAAAATAATGAATTCTTGAAATTCATAGGCAAATGGTTGGAACTAGGAAATATCATCCTGAGTGTGGTAACCCAATCACAAACGAACACAGGTGATATACATAATATCCATAAGTGGATATTAGCCCCAAATCTCACAATACCCAAGACATAATTCACAGACCACATGAAGACCAAGAAAAAGAAAGACCAAATTGTGGGTGCTTCAGTCCTTCTTAGAAGGAGTAACAAAATACTCACAGGAGAAAATGTGAGACAATGTGTGGGGCAGAAACTGGAGGAGAGAGCATCCAAGACCATCACACCTGGAGATCCCTCTCAGATCCAATTACCATATACCAACACTGTTGTGGATACCTGGAAGTGCATGCTGACAGGAGTCTGATATACCTGTCTCTGGAGAGACACTGCCAGAGTCTGACATACACAGAGGCAGATGCTCACAGCTAACCATCAAATTCATCACAGGGTTCCCAGTGGTGGAGTCAGAGGGAAGACTGATGGAGTTGAAGGGCTTGCAGCCCGATGGGAAGAGCTACAATACCAACCAACCAGACCTCCCTGAGTCTAAACAGCTAGCCTGGAACACACATGTAGGACCCATGTCTCTAGCTGTATTTTTAGAGGAGGATGGACTTGTTGAACATAAGTGAAGAGGAGGGCCTTGATCCCTTGAAGGCTGGATGCTCCAATGAGGGGGAATTCGGGGGTAGGGAGGTGGTAGTGTGTGGAATGGATGGGGGCACACTCTCATAGAAATAAGAGAGGAGGATGGGTTAAGGGGTTTCTGGGGGTGGGGAATGGGGAAAAGGAATAACATCTGAAATGTAGATAAATAAAGTATCAAATAATAAAAGAAAGAAAATATAACACAACAAAAAATACAGATAATGGAACTGGCTATGGCAGTGGAACATTTGAGACATTTAGCAGCAACTTAACATTACCCATATTACAGAGATTCCTTATAATTGTCAAGGACAAGTGACTATGTAATGGATCCACGGAACTTTAAAGCAATATCTTCATAAAATAAAAAAAGGGGAGATATATCCCTGTACACCACAAATGTATTTAAATCCTGTTCTTTTATTTTATTTTTTTTTAAATTGGATGCCAAGGAACTTTCTGCTGAGTGTTTATGGCACTCTACAACTAGGCATACTTATGCATAGGTGAAAGGGAAGGATCTGTTTACTGGCATAAGGCATGATCCAGATCAGCTATTAATATGTGGAAGAGGGCATGTTTGGTTTTTTCTGCAGGATGCTGAAGGAGCATGGTGGCTGCCAGAGGGATGGGTGAGACATTCTGATGTCAGGACAATGAATGATGCTGACCTGTGAGCTTGTTGAGTTCCCTGACAATGGTGACTGGGAAGTTGTATTGGACATAAGTTCCCAACCCACCATTGCTTACATATACTCCTGATGGGACAACCTGCCTTACATCAAGTTCTTAGACCTTGTGGAACAGAAAATCAAAAGAGGTATGACATAGGGAATTTCTATGGCCCCAAAGTTTGAATTAAATCCCCTTTAGTAATGTGTTTTGTTTCATGGACAAACAGATGAAAAGATTTTGAAACATCTGAAAGTATCAGGAAGGAGCTGGTTTTAAAGCCTCAAATACCTTTGTTTAGTCTCAGTCCATATTAGGGGCCCAGTGTTCCCCTTATGCTGCAATATAGAAAGAGGCCTTGCTGTTTCCATAAGTTCTGGTATCTAGAGACATCAAAATCAGCTGCACCTATATACTCTTGCATTTGTCTCTTAGTCTTTGGAGTTGGGATCTGAAGGATGTTCAATTTTACTCTAAGTCAGTCTCCTTTGCCTCTCCTCAACTGGTATCCAAGAGAGGAAGCCTAAAAGGTTTTGCTTTCTTAGCTGACATACTATATATAGACCATGGTCTGTACCTTTGGTAGCAGTTGTTCAGTGTCCCTTTTGTAATCCATCTTCCAAGGAAACCACTGATATAGGAAGAAGTATCTCATCAAAAAAAGAACTGGAGGACTTTTAAATCTTTGGGGCAACTTGGTCCATGTAAGTTAGTTGCTGTAAATCTCCCTCCACTGCTCTGTCCATTTAAAAGCAAAATGGGTTGACTACATTTGCTAATAGGAGGACGAAGAATGCATATTTCAGTTCCAAGACAGCATACATGTATTTCTCTAGAGGAATCAGACTAAGGAGAATGAGAAACACTAAGAAGTAGATAAGTATTCTAGGGTGACTCTCAGGACACTGGATGCTTCTTTCTACAAGCCAGGAAATATGAACTGCAATTTATTTTTGTTCAAATGATCATTGGGTGTTGTTTAATCTGGACAGGGGCAGCTGAAGTGCTTAGTTAAAATAGTATAAAAAAACGTGATTTTGGGTCAATCCTGGGAGGTTGGTTTCAGTCCATAAACTTGAGAATCTTTATTGTTAGTTTGAGAGGCAGGCAAACTGTATATTTTGATTGGAGGCAGAAATTTAAGCTACAAGATATTTTTTCTGGCAGAGGGCAAGACAACAAAATTTTGCTGGGTATTTAGAAGTCTGTATCTCATTATCAAAGAGAAGCATGGTGGATTTAATTCTGTGCAAAATGTCCTGTCCCTTTCAGTTAGAGAACTGAAAAGGTGTTGTTGACCACCATTTGTGCTACCTCCAACAACTGTTATCTACTTATATTACAAACTTTTATACATTTTTTTCCTATATGTAAGGTGACCAAACAACAAAGGAAATCTTTTTAGCAGCTGTTTTTAATACTTTATAAAAGGATCTAGCAAAACTGTTTAAAGTCTCCTTGGTCAGTGTCAGACAAAAGGGAAAATACTATCCAGGCTGTTTTGTCTGGCAGTGGTCTGCCTTCCCAGTCTAAGGGTAGTTTTTCTACTTTTCTCGGAGATTGGTAGATTTTGAGTTTTCTAACTATATAGATCCTTGGTTAAGAGGTCGCATACATCCTGAAAGAGAAAGGAGTGGAAATTTCTCTTTTCCTTCAGGCTGAGCCCAGAGAACTCTTCTCTTCTACACTTAGTCTGAGGCTGCTTAAATAGAGTTCAGAGTGAAAGTAATGTTCACATAGGGGAATTATCTTCCCCTTACTTTGTGAATTCTGCTTAGATGACAGGGGACACTGAATGAATGAGATGTCAAGCCCTCCCCATTTCCACATAGAGACCAACACTGACTGTGAATAGGAGTCAAACAACAAAATGAGCAAGTGTTCCTCACTCCTGGAGTGGGACAGATGGGTGGAAGTTTGATTTTTTTGAACGTGGTGGTCAGGGCTAGGATCCATTTGGCAAGCTAGCAGAAACAAAAGCATTTGATTCCTCAATAGGAGGGGGCAAAGGTCTTAAAGCAGGGATTTTTCAAACCATAGAAAACCACTGTTCCATACAGGAAAATATAGCTGACAGAAAGACAGAAAAACACACAGACATACACATAACCCCACATATGTGTGCACACTTGCACAGACACACACACACAAAGACACACAGATACAGAGAGACAGGGAAAGACAGAGACAGAAAGAAGACAACCAGGTGTAGATACCACACATTCATTTACTTGAATAGATGGGGATTTCACATTGATTCCTATACACTGAATCAACAAACATATACAACTTGTTCTATGTATCCAAAAGGAAGGCACCTAAACCAGACTTATCTCTGGAGGTGACAGACCAGATGATTTTCTAATTTGTTTCCTTTTGATGTGGAAATATCAGACCCCTTTGAAGTGTTAGACATCAATGATCAAAGGAGCTCTTAGGACCTGGACTATCTCACCTATTGCTAGAAGTTCATATCATTCTAAAGAGCTCTGAGACAACTAATGTCTGAAGGTCTGGTCTTTGGGATCTTGCTGAGGCCTGCAGAAATGTTTTGAGGTGTTCAGCAGAGAAAACTGCTCAGACATGGGTTTTAAGCTAATAGAGAAACTCTTTATTAGCTGACCAGCAACTAAAGCTATTCAGGATCCTAGTTTAGCCCCAAGCCTTACTTGGGGTGATATTTTAAGCACAAAAACCACATCCTGTATGATATACTGGAGTTAACAAGAATAGATAGACAGACATGGAATTACAGAATCGAAAAAGCCAGGTTAAATCATCTAGGGACTTTCACATAGCTATAGCCTTTGATAGATTAGGCCTTTTTGACATTTTGGCTGTTTGAGATGCCTAGGTGCTGCATTATAAGACCCCAATGATACTTTCACCCATTCTCATCAGTGGCCCAGACCCAGAGACCAGGGACACAATTCCATGGTGTAGTCATATGAGTGAATGAGTTTTGCAGCCAGGCTTCATGCATACACACCAATAAAAAAAACTTGTACTACAATACCACTACCATACACACATACATAAAGATTCTCCTTTCCTTTCACTTTATCTCTGTCTCTATCTCTATGTCTCTCTGTCTCTGTCTCTCTCTTATCCTCTTTCTTCTCCCTTCTCTCACTCTCTCTACTTTCCTCACACTCTGCACACATATGAGTCTATTTATCTCTCTGTCTCTCTATCTCTAACTCTGCCTTATTTCCCTCTCCCATCTTTCATATCTACACTCTAGTCATTGCATCAATAGAAGTAGGACATGTCTCATTACCAGAGTGTTTATCATGTGCATATGGATAATGATTTTCTGTACTCACTGGAAGTCTTATTTCCCTTGAAAACTAAGCCTCCAGAGTTTCAACTTGACACTCCCCAGAATTTCCATGCTCAACCATAGAAGGCTGATTTCCCAGCATCCTGCAGACAACACCATCTTTGCTGTCCAACTCTCCTTCTCTACCAACTCTACCAAGTCTCCTGAAGGCATCTGCTCTGATGCTCCAAAGAGAGCTCCATAGGGGAGAGCCTGCTATGAGTACTCAGAGATTCCATACCAGTGACTCCTGACCATGGGTATTGACACCTGTCATAGTTTTGCTACACAGTTTATGGTTGTTTAAGCCACATGCATACCAGACACTCAGGAATAAGTACAGACCTTGTGCCTACATTGGCTACTTTTGAGAGATTGGGTCCTAGATGGCTTATCCTACAAAACAATCTGTCCTTCCCAGTATCAACTCTCAGTTGTCACCCAAATTGTGATACTCCATCCCCTCTATGGCCTTGCTTTTTGGATCTCTTCCTGTACATCTGACATAGAGAATTTACTAGACACACATGTCCACATGAAAACCCACAAACACATTTGTATTAAATGCATAGAGACACACAAACCACACACACACACACACAGAACCCCCATGCCAACAGGCAATAGTGGAGGAGCCTCAGAAACAAACTCATCTATCAGGAGACATTATGGCACAAGCTAATATCTAGCAGGTGATCATGCTGAGATGGTCTGCTTCGGATTATTATATAATCTGCAACAGGTTCATTCTTATTCATCAATAATGTAAGTGATTCTTTTTAGGAAAGATCCCTACTATTAATATGCTTTTTCTGTTATTATTAAACATATATTGTTGGGAGCCAACTCCTAGCAGAAAGCAGCTATCGTCTTTGCAGCCATCCTGGGCCATATATTTGCAGGTTGGTGCTTTTCCATCTTGACAAGAGACTTGTTCTTCTAGCATGATATTTTTGCAAACAGCCTACAATAGTTGGGCACACTCTAACAAACATCTTGGTTTTTTCAGACATATCTTGGACTTATTGTTTAGTGTCCCCAGGTGCACGGCACTTGTGGTAAAGTGTCTTCAGCTGCACTCCCATGCTTGTGCTTATATAACCACAATTGCCTTTCAATAAACAAGCTTTGATCAGAAAACTTTGTCTTAGCTCCATCCTTTGTGTCTCTTGCCCCTCCATGCCCACTGTCCCTCTTGCAGACCCTGTTGACTGACCCATGGGCTGGGTCACCTGGTAACCAATGTGGGGCAACAAGAACAAGAGACTCAGTGAGGGATGTTACTGGAAGAAGGGTTGACTGAAAATTCAAAAGGGGAACAAAGGTTATCGCTGCAGGAACCTGCCTCGTAAAGACCAGGTAAGTCATAGTAACAAAAATGGGGCAATAAATAAGTCAGCATAATTACATGTGAAATAGATGAGTAAGGCTTTAAAAATGTGAGGAGTAAAGGTGGAAATTCAGCATTTGTTGTCATTTTTTTGGTTTTCTTAAAGAGTCATGTCCTTGGTTTCCTCAAGAAGGAACCATTAATGAAAAAAGATGGCATAGAGTTGTAGATGCACTCAACAAAGTGTCTGTCAATAGCAGTGGTTGTTGAAGAGGGTGAAAAAGTAAAGAGAAAGTGTTTCAGAAAAGCAGATGTCCTGTCTGAGATGTGTTAGCAAAAGAGAAGCTATTTCAGAGCTCTCCTAGGAACAGGAGGAAATCAGGACATGCTCTGCTTCCTCTCTGGCTCCTACTACAGAAATCCTTAGTTCTGTCTATGTCTGTCTTTGGAATGCAATCTGTCCATGTGTGTCAATTTTCTGGTTTTGGTTCATTGATTGAATGATTGTTGCTCTGTGTTTCATTTTCAAAAGAAAAAACCCTTAAAACTTTATCTGCTAGCTATCCACTCCTTAGTTTAGTTTAACTTGTTTATAAGGCAGTCTTAATATGCACAGCAGAAACTGATAAGTTACCCTGCAGTGTAGCTAGGAATCAAGCTGAGTAGGAGAAGCCTTTCCAGGAGCTGATAGTCTTCATAAGCTGCTCTTAAAGGGGCCAGCAGCGTTTTTGCTTCTATGATAAGGAAGCTGATATTTGTTTTTCCTAGAAATATCTCTGTGACACTGTTTATTGGGTTCAGCAAGTGACAAGGTGTTTTGCTATTGAAATTACAGCTTGAAAAAGTAAAAAAAAAAATGTTTAGTCTAAATATATAAGATGTGTTTCTACTTCATATTTTGTTTCTGACTGATTTTAAAAGTATAAATTTGTTCTACATGTCTTGGTTATAGATTACTGGCCTCTAAATTTTTGGGTATGATTAAAAATTTGCAACATTGGTCACAGAAAGTTGGCTTAAAACTAGTAAACTCAGGGTTGGAGTCATTCAGACCACAACACATGGCATGAACCAACCTGGGAAAACAGGTCTCTAAAGATCCTAGAAACTAGAATTATAAAGGATAGGAATTAAACCAGGTCTCTTTAATGAGGTATTAAAAGCTACACTGTAATGCATTTCATATATACGAATTGGCAGCCAAACTTTGTAATGAGAAAGTAATGCTCTTGGTATTGATTTTAAAGAGAATGGATTGTTTAAAATTGTGTTTTGTTTTCTAAAGTTGTAGTTGCTCTGGTGTTGCAAGCAAAACTTAGAGGTGTGATTGAATTGCCCTCTTTCCATTGGCTGCAGCTTTCAGTTCAATGGCAAGTTTGAGATTTTTGACTCACCCATGCTTATGGTTGAGAAGAGGATCAAACAGTTGGAAATGATTGCAAGAGTATAATAGTTAATACAAAGCTCAGAGTGGGCTCAGCAGATTTCCATCCTTGGGGAGGAGGTGTCTGCCTCAGACTCAAAAACATTCACAACAGGCAGATTATGGGCCTGGAGTTATAATTATTTTGTACAAAAAATTAAAATTATGGCTGCTTTGCCCCATGCAATTATAACTGTACCTGCTAAAATAAAGAATTGATTAAAGAGTAAGAGAGGAGAAAGTTAGCCTTCAACTTGGCCTTTATCTGATACTCGCACTCAGCTACAAGGGATTGGTTATTCCATTAATTCAAAACAACATTTGAACTTAAGATTTACAAAAGGTTAATGAAACTAGGAACTTGTAGGGCATTACAACCTGGCTTGCCTACTTCAGCTCCCATCCCAGGAAATGCATTTTTTGCATCAAGTTGAAGGTGGGAAGTTTGCATTTAGTGAATTTGCTTGTAATTTTGGAGAGCCCATGAAGTGATATTCGTGGAAGGTCTTGCCTCAGGGTATGGTTAACAGTCCTACCTTGTGCCAAAATTTTGTGGCCTTCGCCATAGACTGTGTTAGAACCATATGGAAGCAAATCTAAATGATTCATTACATGGATGATATCTTAGTAGCAGGAAAAGATGGAAAATATGTGCTCCAATGCTTGATGATCTTTAAACAGCTTTACAGACTGCAGGATTACAAATAGCACCAGAAAAGGTACAGTTATAAGATCCATATACTTATTTAGGATTTCAGATTAACGGTCCATATATTATTAATAGTAATATTAATAGTAAGGCCACCTTTAGAACTTTAGAACTGATTCCCTTAAGACATTTAATGATTTTCAGAAACTATTGGGAGACATTAATTGGATACAACCATATTTAAAACTTATGACAGAAGAGTTGAAGCCTCTATTTGATATTTTAAAAGGAGATCCTGACCTTCTCTGGCAGGGCTCTAACAGAGGAGGGTAGAAAAGCCTTGAAGAAGGTTGAGAGTGCTATTTCATCCCAATTTGTGACTCATACTTTTTATTCTAAGCCTTTATATTTTCTTATTTTTAACACCAAATTAACTCCTACTGCAGTCTTTTTGCAAACTGCACCCATATTATGCATTTGTCTTTCCTCATCCACTAAAAAGTTTCTTTATTCATATCATGTAGCTGTAGCTGATATAATTATATTAGGCAAAGATAAAAGTAAAAAATATTTTAGAAAAGATCTTGATGTCATAGTATAACCCTATACAAGGCATCAGGTTGATTGACTTGTTCAGAGCTCTGATGTTTGGCCTATCACTTGTGCCCCATTTGCTGGCAAGCTAGATAATCATTATCTGTCTGACTAATTGGTTCAGTTTTGTAATAGACATGAATTCATTTCTTCCATCTGTTAGCATTCTGTTAAACTCCACCTCCACAGTTACTAGCAACAGCTAGGTATGCTCCTCCCCAAAGCTACCTGAGAACTGCCAGGTAGCCCTGCCCACTATTATAAGAGGGGCTGTCTGGCCCCTCCTCGCTCTCTCTCTTGCTCTCTTACTCTCTTGCTCTCTTGCTCCTTGACCCCACGCCTGCAGGTCGTATCCCCTTCCCCTCCCCCTCCGCGTGGTCATGGCTGGCCTTCACCTTTCTCTGCTCTCCCCTCTGCCCTAAATAAACTTCTCCTCCTGCAACCCTCTGACTCGGATACGAAAACTTCGGGGACCTAAAGACCTGTGCACCCGCCGGCTCGCTGCCGTGACCATGTGAGATCGACGCCATGTGGCCCGCCTCAACTGCAACACCATCCTCCGGTACTCCCACTGCCACCTACACCGCCGTAACCCTGCTGCCATTCCTGCTGCTGCTGGCTGCGTGAACTTCCACGCTGCTACAAACTTCCACCACGTGAACACCGACCGCTTTCCACCGCTGCCCCAGCACAAGACCCATCTGCTATTGGTAAGGAGCTTCCTGGTGGCATGAGGAACCCCAAACGTTTGCGCAGCGCCTGGCCAGCGCTCCCTAAACTAAGGGGTTGACTTCCTAGACGTTGACATATTGTGTGATTTTTCCCTGAGCTCTGACGGCTCCTGGGCTGATCGGCTTCTGGTGGGCTAAATCAGCCAGGGTACTCGGGTTTTTTCTGTGACGACTCAAAAAACTCCGATTTGTGCCCACTGTTTCGTTATAAATATTTCAATTAGGACGCTAATTGAAAATTAATAACGACCGTCACACTATAGGTTCAGCTTCTTCTGTACCACCTCAAACTCCACTGGGTTGTCAATCCCGCGGTCTAGTTTACTGTAGGTGCCTGCCAGAGCAGGAAGTCCCGCCCTGCACGTGAGCTTTGCCCCTAACACAGTGCTCAACCACCGGCTGCCGCATGGCCTGGATATCTCAGACAGAGACCCTGCCTGTTCTGTTCCCCCATTCCCCACTGGTACCCAAGAAAGATCTCTTGAGCTCAGAGTTAACCTTGTAACCCTGTTCCTCCTGAACCTCCCTCTAGGACGGCTCCCCATGGGAGAAACACTTCCCTTTCCCCTTGAGTCTCCAGGCCAGCCCTGGACCCACTGTTCTCTCTGCCTCAAGAGCACCGGCTCCTAACTGTAGTTCCCAGCGTGCCTCTTCCATGGGCCAGCCATTGGCGCGTTCTCCCCTTCCTCCCTGCTAACCCAGTTCCCTCTAGGACGGCTCCCGGTGGGTAAGACACTTCCCTTTCCCCTCGACTCCAGGCCAGGCCTGGACCTCTCTGCCTCAGGAGCACCGGCTCCCAACTGTCCACACTGTGTGTCTCTCCCAACTGGTTAGCCATTCGTGTGTTCTCCCCCTCCTCTCCCCAGTCATCTGCGGCTGCCTGGACTTAGTTCCTAGACTTAGTCCCCGTCAGTTTGCCTGGAAAGCAGCCGGCCCGAGACCGTGCTTGCTCCCTTCCCTTCTGTGGTTCTTAGCTCTGCTCTAGATCTACGGGGGACCCTCTCCCTCTCTGCCTGAGACCTATAAAGTGAGTGTTAGCGGTGCCTTCCGAAAAAATGCTGTGATTATGGGACATGCTTGCTTTTCACCGGAGCTGCCCGCCAGCGGCACTGGGCAGCGACTTCCCACTGATAGCAGGAAGTCCCGCCCTTCCGCCTCTGCAGCCTGCAGACCTGATTCGCAGCACCTGCCAAAGTTACTGCTATTAGTTACTTAAAACCAATCTTATGGCTCTCAATTTTGTCAAAAGTCTGTTAATACTAACTTAGTTTATAGCTGACAGAATTCCCAAAGCCTCTAGCAGTTGACCCCAGATGGTTTCAGAAGACTTAAACACCGGACTCCTAGAAGATACAGCCTGGACTGCATGCGAACGTACGCAGTAGACTAAACTGGATACCCTGAGTCAAATGACTTAGCTAAATCAAACCGAGGTAAGTCATTTCTCATGTCATGTGTATCCATTGCACAGAGAAAAAGCCCTGCGTCTTCTGTGCTTGGAAGCCAAACTGATTTCATCAAAGAGAATATGGAAACCAAGGGAACTGTTAACTAGTTGGCTAGTGGACTCTGTCATTTTTTAAAATAATATAACTGGTAGATTGTTGTTTACTTTTTTTTCAGACTTCTGACTACATTGACAGCTAAGCTTTCACAGATGTAATCTGTTACCTGATTATCTAAACTCAGTTGCCACCAATTAAATGCTTTATATTTCCTCTGCTTGCTATCTCACTGTCCTAAATTACCTGAGTTCCTATGAACTTGCCTAACTGTTTTATTAAACATTCCACTATACGATCCAGCAAAGGTTCATCTTAAAGACTGCTCGTGTTGTTAACTCAATGCTGTTATCTCTTTTGTAAACTTATAAGCTACAGGAAACCCACTGAGATCTACCTCTCACAGACCAAATAGATGCCATCCAGATAAGTACATCTGCCTAAAGTTTCCACTTACTATCACAAAGGGTGGGATCCCTCTGGGTGTCAAATGTATTCTTATTCTCTACATCTTGTCAAGTCCAGGTACATCCAAAACATCTCCAGAGAAGCAACCTTCAGATGTTCCATCTCCTGCCACACACACAGCTGCTTCTACTGGACCTGTTCCTTCTGGCCTATCTGGATGGCTCCACAGACCCTGGACAGCAGGACCAGACAAACATGCCCCACACCCCAGGTTTCCCCTAAAGACATGTCGCCCCCAGTGCCAGCAGGAAGTAGCCAGATGTCACAACGACCCTATTCCTACTGCGCCGTCACCTCTTTCTTCCCTTTTTTTTCTTTCTTTTTATAATAAGAAGAAGGGAGGTATGTTAGCATTCTGTTAAACTCCACCTCCACAGTTACTAGCAACAGCTAGGTATGCTCCTCCCCAAAGCTACCTGAGAACTGCCAGGTAGCCCTGCCCACTATTATAAGAGGGGCTGTCTGGCTCCTCCTCTCTCTCTTACTCTCTTGCCCCTTGACCCGCTTGCCTGCAGGTTCCTCTGTCTCTCTCTCCCCTCCCCTCCTCCACGTGGTCATGGCTGGCCACCACCTCCACCTTTCTCTGCTCTCCCCTCTGCCCTAAATAAACCTCTCCTCGTGGAAACCTCCCGCCACCGGTTTTTCTTTTTTTAAACAACACCATCTTGTACTATGCATGCACCTATAAAAGAAGCATTGCTAGTTTTCCCTGATGGTTCCTCATCAGAAACAGCTGCTTATGCCTTTAAAGATCAAGTAATATCCTTTGCTAGATCATCTGTGTCAGCTCAATTGGTTGAATTACATGCTGTTATTGCTGTGTTCCAAGCATTTCCAAATCAAGCCATTAATATTTATACAGATTGCTCATATTTAGCTCAGTCTATCCCTCTGCTAGAAATTGCTGCACAAATAAAGCATTCCTCAGAAGCAACTGATTTGTTTTTACAGTGTCAACAATTAAGTTTTAGGAGATTGTGTAAATTCTTTATATGACACCTGATAGCCACCCAGGACTACCAGGTCCTCTCTCTGAGGGAAACACCAAGGTTGATCTAACCACTCATGTAGCTGCAGTGACTATCAGATCTGCTGTCTAACTTGAATCAGGCCATAAAGGCTCATGAGTTACAGCACCTTAATTCTCAAACTTTAAAGATGATGTTTAAAGTTACCAGAAAACGAGCTATACAAATTGTCAAACAATTTTGATCATGTGCTACACTTTTATCAGTTCTTCATTTGGGCATAAATCCAAAGGAACTGATACCAAACAGGCTCTGGCAAATGGATGCTACTCATTATAATGAATTTGGAAATCAAAAATATATACATACATGTATAGATACATACAGTTGTTTCATTTATGTGACGTTACAAACTGGAGAAGCTAGCAAACATGTGATCACTCTTATGCTCCCTACAATCACTGTATTGGGTGTGCCTAAACAGATAAAGACTGACAATGCCTCAGGTTACACAAGCTCCAGTTTCCACCAATTTTGTGAAAAAATGGAAATACTACATAAAACAGGTATTCCATATAATCCACAGACCAAAGTATGGTAGAAAGGGCACATGAAACCATTAAAAATCAATTTGAAAAAATTAAAAAGGGGGAATGGTACCCTACAAAGGGATCTCCGAGAAATATCCTTCATCACTTGCTCTTTATTTGAATTTTTTTAAACATTGGACTTTAACACACAGCGTTAGTGATGGACAGCTTCAAGGTGGGCAGTCCAATAAGGAACTGTTTCAGCAAGAGCCACAGACAGCACCAGCTCAAGTTCCTCAAGGCTTTAATGTTTTTGGAATGCCCAGTACATCTGGTGCTTCAAATTCAACACCGTATCTTGGATTTCACCTAGGCAGCAAAGGGATATCAAACCTCTCTCAACAAACTCCCAGGTTTAATCCTATTATGGTAACTTTAGCCCCAAACATACAGACTGGCCATAGTACCCCCATATCTTTGCACATACATGGTGTACATCCGCCTGTGCTGAACAGTCCACAGGGAAATTCTATCTACATTAGGCCTTATATTACAACTCCTAGTGGTACAACTCGACAGACACAACAACATTCTGGCTGGGTATCTCAGTTTAATCCCATGAACTCTCAGCAAGCCTATCAACCTTCACAGCCTGGACCTTGGACTGCTTATCCTGCATCCAATCCTTTGCCACATACCTCAACCCAGTAGCCAAATCAGCAGGGCCATCAGACCTCTCATGTCTACATGCCTATCAGTTAGCCAACTACTCCACAACCACCAACCATTCACTCGTCTGGTAGCTCTCAGTCTTCTGCCCATAGCCAATATAACATTCAGAATATTTCAACAGGACCTCGAAAAAACCAGATAGAAATCAAACTTGAACCCCCACAAAGAAACAGTTCTTCAAAATTACATTCTTCTGGACCTCAAACTGCCAGCACTTCCTCATTGGTCAACAGTCAGACCTTAAATAGAAATCAGCCCACTGTTTACATAGCTGCCAGTCCTCCAAGTACTGACGAGATGATCTCCTGTAATCAACCCAAGGTCTATATTTCAGCCAATGCCACCACAGGAGATGAGCAGGGCATGCGGAATCAGCCTACACTCTTCATATCCACAAACTCTGGGCCATCTGCAGCCTCCAGGAACATGTCTGGGCAAGTGAGCATGGGTCCTGCCTTTATCCATCACCATCCTCCCAAGAGCCGAGTATTGGGTGGTAACTCTGCAACATCTCCTCGAGTGGTGGTCACTCAGCCCGACACAAAATATACTTTCAAAATTACAGTTTCTCCCAATAAACCCCCTGCTGTTTCTCCGGGGGTAGTCTCCCCTACCTTTGAACTTACAAATCTTCTAAATCATCCTGACCATTATGTAGAAACAGAGAATATTCAGCACCTCACGGACCCTACTTTAGCACATGTGGATAGAATCAGCGAAGCACAGAAACTGAGTATGGGATCTGATGATGCTGCTTACACACAAGCTCTGCTGGTGCACCAGAAGGCCAGGATGGAACGGCTTCAAAGAGAGCTTGAGAAGCAGAAGAAAAAGCTGGATAAACTCAAATCTGAGGTCAATGAGATGGAAAATAATCTAACTCGAAGGCGCCTGAAGAGATCAAATTCCATATCCCAGATACCTTCACTCGAAGAAATACAGCAGTTGAGAAGTTGTAATAGACAACTCCAGATTGACATTGACTGCTTAACCAAAGAAATTGATCTTTTTCAAGCCCGAGGACCACATTTTAACCCCAGCGCTATTCATAACTTTTATGACAATATTGGATTTGTAGGCCCTGTGCCACCAAAACCCAAAGATCAAAGGTCCACCATCAAAGCACCAAAGACTCAAGACACAGAGGATGAGGAGGGGGCTCAGTGGAATTGCACTGCCTGTATATTTCTGAATCACCCGGCCTTAATCCGCTGTGAACAGTGTGAGATGCCTCGGCATTTCTGAGCCAAAGGCCCCATCTTCCTCTGAAACCACATCTAAAGTTCAAGAACATAGCCTGTCATGGGGAAGTGTTTCACTGCCACATAGAAGTTAGTCCAGTTGAAGGTGAGACAAGACTGGTGTGCTGCGTTGAGTTTCAGCCCACAGAGCTAATGATACCTCAGTCTAATGTCATGGGCAGTGAGATTCCTCACCTGAAAGGTGACCTGAGAGACTGGGCTGCCAGACTATGTCCAGTGTCACCGTGTCAATGCCTAGGTGTTCCCAGGACTTCTCCCCTCTTGTCACTCCTGATCTTGATGGGAGAAGGAACAGAATGATAGCTTTTTGTGTTTTTAAAGCTTTTGGTGAAACACTACATACACAAAGAGAAGGAACAAGGTTTGACTATTTAAAAACTCTGCTGCCACATAGTGCCAGTAGATGTGGAAATGTCACAAATCTGTGGTACTTTTGGCCTTGTCCTCTGTCTTCTCTGAGGACGTCTCTGTGAAGCCAGCATCTAGGTGTGAGATAAAAGGAAAGCAGTATGTCTGTCTGTACAATAGCAGTGCACTCCCCAAGCCTTTCCTACTGTACAGATCTCTCACGTCTGCTTTGATTTCTCATTATCTTCTTATATTTCTATATGTATAGTGTAATAGACTTTTGTTAGCTAATGTTCTTTTTCCCTTTTAGTAAGCATGATCATGATCCTTTTAAGCCTTACCTGAGAAAAACAATGCCATAAGATAGAAAGCATTAATGAAGTGAAACTGTGCATAACATAACTTCCCTCTCCTCCTCCTCCTCCTCCTCCTCCTCCTCCTCCTCTCTTCTGTCCTTTGTCCCTTGGTGCCAGTGCTCTGAGAAGACATGCAGATGCTGCATGTGGGTTGCAGGAAACACTGCAGGCATGTTGGACAGTCACACTATACACTGACTTCAGCAGTGGGTGACCAAATGTGTCATTTCTCTTCTCCAGCAGCTTAAAGCAAAAAGGATTTAAGCCCACTGCCATCTTGCACCATCTGTGTGGTATCCCATAGAACTCCACAGGAGGTTCCCGTTGGGAAAGTGCAGTTTGAGAAGCAGCCACAGCCGTTCGTTCCCACAACCTCTTTCGGGAAGAAATCTAGCTGCCATACTGTTGGGACAGTCGTGTGTATTTATAAAACATAGTCATCTTTAGGACAACTGAAGAAAATCTGGAAAAAAGAAAGAAAACAAGCAGACTTGAACACTGAAGCAACCTCAGACATCTCTTTATTTTGATGATATATTTTGGTAAGGAAAATAAATATTCATATGATCAGGAATGTATATAACTAAATGAAATCAAGAAAAAATAACAGTATGCATTTTAAAAGAATTATGAAATTATCAGTACTTGGAATGGGGCTAGGGAAGTGCTGAAATATAGCAAAAAAAAAAAAAATAGGAAATAATGTAGATTGTCCCACTGTAAATGTTCACAAGTGACTATGTTTTAAATAAACAGGATTATTACAGATGAGTGTTAAAAAGGTCACAGCCTTGCCTTCCAGGCTTTCCACCATGAGTATAGAAAGAGATACGGCAACCATAGGTCACGAGTCAGCAGCCCCAAAACTCGTACATTTGGTGCATTGTGTTTAAAAAGTAGGCCTTGTTTTTCAGCTTCCTCTGCAGTTCTATGTGAAGATTAGTAAATCAGTTTTTACTTTTTTTATTAATAAAACATAATTTAGAAAAAAAAGTTAGATCACAGCAGTTCCTGCTTGAGATAGAACAAAGGCCACATTGTGTAATCCTCTGCTGTTAGTCTACAGGTGTTAATCACCTAAGCCATCAGTCTTTTACCCCTAGAAACAGCAGGAAACTTTTTAGGACTTTTTAGAAGCTATCATCAGCATTCCAGTACAGTAAGAGAGCTAGAAAGCCCTGAGACCCTCAGACTTTAAAGCCATCACCAGAGTCCTACTCTGTGCCCCTGCCACTACCCTCTCTTGCTGGAAGGCTCCTGGCTCACATGGACTTGGGCACCAGATCCTGAGTATTTCTCACTTAGGGCCCAGCCAGGACATTCCTACAGGTGCCTGACCAGAGGC
Organism: Mastomys natalensis; assembly: GCA_021653895.1. Lineage (NCBI taxonomy): Eukaryota > Metazoa > Chordata > Mammalia > Rodentia > Muridae > Mastomys > Mastomys natalensis. The sequence goes on along the minus strand of JAJTUV010003263.1, from coordinate 48,655 downwards.
CCAGGAGAGGTCTGCTTGAGTCCTCCTTCCAGGGTAATCAGTACAGCAGCCAAGTCTACAATGGGTGTGCAAACATTTGGAATTCAGGTCATAAAATTTCTGTCAGTTTTAAGATTCTTGCCCTCAAAATCCTCCCAGGAGCAGCCTGTGCTGGTAGGCCAGAGGGCTGGTGGTGTCTAAGAGCTATTTTGTCAAGCCTGAGCCATGAATATGATAAGAAATAAGAGCATCTGCTAATAACTATGATTCTTGGAACCTGGCCTGAGTCTTCAGACAACCAAGCATCTGGGTTGAGCTTGATGTTGCAGCATATGTTCAAACTGGTGACCACCAGGGGTCAGCAGCATTCATTCATAACTACTGTTGAAAAGTCAAGAAGTTCAGGAACCTGATGTGGGGATGAGAACATATCAAAAGGAGAAACATTCCATCCCACTTGACCTCATGCCTGCCAAGCCCTGGGCTTGGGCCCACACCCAAACCATCTCCTACACATACCCAGGCTATCATAATGAGTTATCTCGAGATCTGTAACAATTTCTCTCTTCTTCCCAGCCCAGCACCCCATCCCACCCCACCCCAAACACCAGAGACTACTCAGGGTATTTCACTGTCATTTCTCTAAAGTCACTAAGACACTCTCAGACTCCCAGTGTCCTCTGTGAACAGTTACCTACATGTGTTTGGGGTTAGGCACACATGGGAAGATTGAGGGTCCGAGACAGGGATGAAGGAGAGAAAAGTGAGAAAGGAAAGATAAAGAGCTTTTAATGTGATAGATCTGTGTTCCCAAAACACCATGGGAAGATACCAGGATATCCAATATAAGATAAGGTTTATTCAAATTAGCTGTGATTACAGCTGCTTAGCCCAGAAAGGATCTAAAGATCCTATACATTCCTGCATGTTACTTCTGTGTGCAAAGAGGCCAGGAAGCCATCACAAGAAATTTCACCACATCCCTCAATGTCAGATGCATTCTCCTGGGAAGAGAACAACTGTTTCACAGGCAGATACAGTTGTCACATGACTTAGATGTACATGTATCTCCCAGGATTTGAAATCTGGTGTATTGCCTGTCTCAGGAGCCAATACTGGTCCAAGCTGCCTCGGATCAACTTGGAACTTGATTTTCCCAAAGACTCCTAAGTCTGAGTGAACCCCCTTTCCTAATCTACTGGGATCCAAGTACACCCTTTCCCAAACGCAAGCATGAAAACCACATGGAAATATTAGGGGCATCTATGAGAATATTCTGCTTCAGGGAATAATCACACTGAGAATGCCAGGCAACACATACCTCAAGCCTATTTCATTAGTGATGCATTTTTTAATAGAAATTTCTTTTAATTTCTAAGACTGGACTTTTTGCTTAATCTCACAGTCAGAATTAATAATATACTTTGAGGTCACTTCAGACTTAAGACTGATGGCTACTGTATGCATCTCCTTTGTATAGCCTGTCTTTAAGAAACCAATGCAACAACCAACCTTGAGTTTCTCAAATAGTCTACCATTATAATCTGACCTAAGGCTAGCTGTTATTTTAAAATATGCTTTTTTCAATGCTTTTGAACCATAGTAATGAATGTGTATTTGTATATCAGTTATGATAATAATATTCAGAAAATGGTAAATAGAATAAAAACTGTTTCTTAAACTGAATACTAATCATAAATATTGACTACAACATACAGATAGTGCATGGAAAACAATGGTATTTGTAATATTGTTTTTTATCTAGATCAGTTAAAAGCAGTGACTTATACACTTGTACAATTCTGTTAAATTTTTCTTAAAGGTATCACTAATTTCTTTTCCGTATGATGATTTAAATGAGGAGAGAGAGACAGAGACAGAGAGAGACAGAGACAGAGACACAGAGGGAGGGAGAATGCATATTTCTTAGAGACAGAGACACAGATACATACAAAGACAGACACAGAGTCAAAGAAAAACACATTCAGAAGTCTGCATTCAGGCTGTACAGACCCAGATTCATGCAACAAAAAGACAGAACCAGTGGAAGATATGGAGGGAGACAAAGAGTTCAAATCTGCACTCACTCTTTGTTAAATTACACTAAGGAAACACATTTACATTTATTTTCCATAATATGACCCTGATGGGTTTTGGATACTCTGAAATCATTATTACTACATTTAAACTATTGCATCTTGGTATTCTATGTGGGTATATTTTTGTCTTTTAGGGCTTATTGCTGTATTAGCCAGCATTGTCAGAAGGTAAGGCTGTTGATCAAACCTTGGGGAAGCATTTTGAAAGCCAGATGTCAGTGCCTGATTATTCAGAATTAGGCTTTGAAAAAGCACACCTTTATCACTAGAATGTAAAGGAATAGTAATGTGATCCTGTAAATCTATGACAATAATATGGTAGTTTTGAGTGACCATGGCAGGAACAGAAACTCCAGGCTAAAGAGCATCAAAATAATGGGGATAAGGGTTCACAGAGGGGAGGATATGTAAACCATTCACCATTCTCAGGAATACAGAAGACAGACATATCCCAGGGCTGAAGCATGGCTCTATATCATCTTCCTGAAGTTACTTCTTCAATTAGCTGATACAAAAGTTTAAGTCTCTACCCTTAGTTGGTCATTAGTGTCCTGAAACAGGGACTGTTCTATTCAACAACATTGGCTAGGTGGTTTTCAGTAGCTTCTTGAGAAAGAATAATCTGGGAAAGATATTTTACAACTCCATCGAGACAGGAGCTTCTACCCCAAGGAGAGAAAGGTAATGGTGAAATACAAGGTTGAAAATGGCAACTTGCTTTGAAAACTTGCATACAAGTTTTTTGTACTTTGGTGGGAGGATTACCTTTGCCATGAACTCCTTGAATGTGTAAAATTGGAGACTGGGTTTGCCAATTAGAAGCATCAGCTACTGTGTCTATAATGTCTTTTTTGAGAATATATTTGATGAAAACTATAATATTATGTTTATTAAAAACTTCAGCTGAATTCAATATCTGTCTGTGGAATTAGGTTTTTTATTTTGACAACTAAATTTAGGATATGTGAGGAGTCACCATAGTGATCAGGGGCCTTCAATTATGTGTAATTTTATAACTGAGATTATAGATCCCAGCTTAATCATGAATTTGTTTAGTGACAGTATCAAATTCCTTACTGTTTTAGGGATGGGGATGTAGTTGAGTGGCATGGTGCTTATCAGCATGCAGAATCTGCTACTTTAGCAGCATTCTTTCTGCTGAGTCAACCTTAGGATCATAGAACTGGGATATTTCATAATAATGCATTGCCATGAACTACCTGGTCCCACTACTGAGCAAAACACACCAACCTTCAATATTCCATGTTGAATACTCCAGTATCTTGGCCACTTTTGGCTAGATATGGGCCTCTCAGAATGAGTCAAGTGACTCAGCCTTGGAGACAAAGACCCCATTGTTTACCCATTTACACTGTACAGTCAGGATTAAGTTCTCTCAAGGGACAGGAACCATATTATGTAACTATCCTTAAGGAACCTCATCCCATTCTGGAAGAGAGATCATCAGAACCATTAGATACAAAAGCATGGACATTGAACCATGGGTTGAAATCAGGTCCTCTCACTGTGCAGTGGAAACAGTACCACTTGGGCATTGCTACAGTATCCTTAGATATCATCTTGACTCCTCAAATACAGTGTGATGCCCTGGGTGTCCAGGACTGCCCAGGATATGCTAACACTGTGGATCCATACCACACCAAAACTGCTAGATTCCATTGAGCATAAAAACGTTGGATTGTTGCCATGGAGGACACAAGCACCTACCTCAACTCATTATTAAGTTCCTAAATAGCTTCAAACCTGGATAGGAGAGGACCTATTATAATTTGTATAAAGGAAGGAAACTGATTTGTTTGAGTTAATTTTATATCTAGCCACATTGCTGAAGTTATAGGAGTTCTCTGGTAGAATTTTGAGGGTTACTTATGTATATTATCATATCATCACAAATAGTGATACCTTGACTTCTTCCTTTCCAATTTGTATATCCTTGATCTCCTTTTGTTGTCTTATTGCTCTAGCTAGAACTTTGCTGGTGGCCAGTCCTTTCGGGTTCTTCTTCCTTGTTGGATTTCTTGATGCAGTGGAGGGGGAAGAACATCAGCAAAGGGTAAGACTTTGTTTTACGAGATATTTAGGGTTGTTGTATAATAAAAAAAATAGTTTACTTATCTAAGTTTAAGTTACTTTGCTGCTGTAGCTGACCTGCTGTGGGGCGGTGGGCTGTGGGAAGCAGCTGCTAATAATGGTCGGGAGAGAGAGGCACAGAAAAAGCATTGGGAGGAATTGGGGTGGGTTGTTAAGGGAAGGAGGTCCGCTGCATATTAGATGTACTGTAGCCAGGAGAGGGTAGTTTGTAGTTCCTCCTGAGACTGGTTTTCCTGTTGGATAATATTAGCATGGGTAAAGGAGGATTTGGGGGCAGGGACAAGTTCACGGGAGATGTGTAGGTCAGCTATGGGTATCTGGCATAGCCATTGGAGTAAAGTTTACACATGACTCCAGTTCGCCAACATTCATTCCATGGATCGCTGATGGAAAGCTGAAAATGAGTTTTAAGATTGGTGAGCATGGTGCCACCTAGACTGGTGGATTCCATCCTGTAGCTCCAATATCTGCAACCTCCATATGTGGAGACCTCCTGGAGGCATTCACCTGTGTTTTGGTAAGGAAAGCAGAGAAAGGGGCTGGAGATAGTGGAGATGGATTCTGGGTGTAGGGGAATCTCAATCATGGTTCGACATCCTTCAAGTGGGCAATCCTGGGTTCCTATAACTTTGTTGTATCCATTGTAGGTTTCCCTAGCATAGAATCTCCAATGGTAGGTGTTGGGAAGCCTAGGGAGAGGCTGGGTGGTAGAGTTAGCATGAAGGATGACAAAAACAGCCAAGAGAATAGAGGAGAGGGGGGCTTGTGGAGGGCACATGGCCTGGGCAACTGTCACCAGGTCATGGATATCCTTCCAGGAAATCCTGCTGCTCCTCTGTGCATGGCGTCTCCTCTGCCTTCTCTTCCCCCTCCTTGGTTCTTGATCTGTTAGTGAGAGGCGGGCCATCTTCTTGGTTGGTGGGTTAGTGTTGGACATTTCGAGCAGGGACCCAGATAGGCTTGGGCTGGTCCTGTGGAAAAACAAAAGCAAAACCCCTCCCAGTTGTAAGGAGGGGGTCTGGCCCCTTCTCAATTCCATCCAAAGGATCTCACCATCGTACTAGGATAGGGGGAGCTAATTTTGGTGTGTGCCAATGGAGGGAAATAGGAGGGTGTTTGGAGTTTTTGTAGATGTTAAATATGTTTAGGGTTGTCAGAGGGATCATTAATTGTACATTGGGGGGATAAGTGGTGGTTTGTTGTTTCAGGGGTTGGGCCTTTAAGGTCTGGTGTGTTCTTTCTATTATTCCTTGGCCCTGAGGGTTGTGGGGAATTCCCGTATGTATTAACACTCCTGCTCTCCTCTCGTGCAAAGGCACTGAAGTTGCCTGTATTAACCCTCTTTTTCAGGGCTCCTGCGCCCCTGTGATCGTTGTCCCCCAGGTTTATCTCTACGAGGCCTTGCTGTTTGACTATAGACAGCCTTGAATCTCTTCAACACCAGATAACCTTGTTAGCAGGAGTTGCTCTCCAAAACCGGAGGGCCCTAGACTTGTTAACTGCTGAACATGGGGGGACTTGTGTTTTGCTGGGGGAGGAATGTTGCTTCTATGGCAATGAGTCTGGGCTGGTAGAACAAGATGTACAAATGCTCAAAGAGCTCCGGGGGAAACCTCCGGGCACACTATACTCCCAACACCCCTACCCCTTGGTACTCTAACCCCTTGATGGCTTGGATTCTTCCCCTCCTTGGCCCCATACTAGCCATTGGAACCTTACTTCTCCTGCCACCCTGCCTCATTCAGTTTCTAAAGCAGCAGATAAGTAGCATTGCACAGGTAACTACCAATCAGGTCTTGGTTCAGTATCAAACTGTTCCCAACATAGGAGATACTTATTCTGATGACACCTCTCCTTTATAAAAGAAAAAGGGGGAGTTGTGGGGCGGTAGGCTGTGGGAAGCAGCTGGGTGCCTGGTTGAGCAAGTCTTGAACCCCTGACCTTTATCAGGACAGCAGGTGTTCGGCGCTGCCCCCAGGCCCTGGTTCTTCTCATTCAGCTTTGGCCCTCCACAGCCTCTCCCAAAGGGAGGTCTATGACTATCAGTCACGAGGAACAGTGCCTCAGGCCCTCCCACATGTAGATGAGGTATCTCTAAGCTCTCAGTTCAAGCCAATAGGCATTATCTGCCAGACCCTAACCCACATGCAGATGAGGTATCTCTAAGCTCTCCGACCAAGCCAATAGGCGTTATCTGCTGGAAGACCCTAACCCACCCTGAAACTGTATTTAAGGGCTCTACTCAGGAGAAGTAAAGGTGTGTTCGAGAATCATCCTGGTGTCTGAGAGTTTCTGTCTCAAGAGCTGTAACACTTGGGGAGAGATCCGCTCTCCCGGAACCTTCCTGGGATACCAAGCTGCTTCCTTGCCTGCTAGCCAGCTTCTATCGGCCCAGCCCAGGCCGTCTCAGCGTGGAGAGACAGGTGCAGCACCTGGGAGTGACTGAGCTGTGACAGCAGAGACTTGAGCAGAGGCAGCAGCAGAGGCAGGCAATCTCTCCTCCCCGCTTGCACTTGCACCCTTTTGGCCCAGACCTCTCACACCAGGCTGGGGTGAAGACCAACAGACAGTGGAGATGTGGGCAGAGGACCCTCCCTGCTCTCACTCTGTCCTCAGTCGGGAGATCATTGTGGGACACCCTCCAGAACCCAGGGACCCACAAACTGCCTTCTGTGTTCTTCTGAGGCCAGAAACTGCAGTCTCTGACACTTAACACCTTATCCTAAAATAGCAGGAGATTAAGTAAAAGATTAATTGCTAGAGCCTATTCTCTTTTGTCTAGATGCCTCTTACTTATCAGGCTAGTGGGAGATTTGGAGCAATAAAATTTTATTGAAGGAGAAGAAGAAAATTATGCTTACAGAAGCAAAAACTTTTACATAAGCAGATTCATGCATGCACATTCATACATTTTCATTAAAACCAGTTTCGTCCAGCTTGCATGCATTCTTACAATTACATATTTACACACATACATACACACACACACATACATACTTACATATGCATATGGAACAAAAGACCAAGCACCAGTGCAGAAAGAACTCACTCATTCTAGATGAAAAATGAGCTCCAATCTTTTAGTACATATTGAAAGACAAAGCTTTTACTCTTTTAATGCTAAATGAATTAAACCCAAGATTTTAAGAAGACACCTTTGTTCCTTTAATAAAACTAAGCCTGCCTTGTTATTAACAAAGGCCTGTTCTGTCCCATGGTAAGGAGAAGCCTGCCTGCTCCATCTGCTCTCTGCAGCTTCTTTTTCCTCTTTCCCTCTGCATTCTAAACATTGCTATCTTAGATTTTTATGTTACCTATAGTTTCTAATTTATTTCACTCTGCATTCTTCTTCTAATCTTGCTCTCTCCTCCTGATGTCAAAATAATGCTCTTACTCTTAATGCCTTTTCTCCCAATGCTATGCCTATACTTCTAAGTTCTTGAGTTTAATTTGGCCTAAAAAGTGTTCTGTCTAAGAACTCTTCAGCTCAGTTTCTCTTTCTTCTCTTTGTCCTCAGCACTTATACATCTTTCAGAATATATGATTGCATGTTTAAAAGTTCATCACAAGTTCACACATAAAATCAAATAATAAATTGAAATAGAAGTTTACAACAGAGAATGTTTGCATGCCTGCCCAGTAGGATTAATTATCTGGCTAAATATTCATCACCTGTCTCAGCTCCACAGGTTCATTGAAAAACTATAACTAAGTTATTAGTGAAGTTTTGTATAGATAAACCCAATCAATAATTTATCTTTTTTCTCAGCACTTATAATAAATCGTTAGTTCCCTTTTTATGACCTTTGCTTAATTGCTTTACAACCTCTTGGAATGTGCTCTGAGTAATAGAAAGTCTGCTTTCTATCTAGAAGCAATTAACTGGTGATACAATGGGAGACTGGCAGAGTTCTCATTGTAGTTTTCACTATCAAAAAAGGATCAAATAGAAGTCCCACTATAAAAGAGCTTAATAAATACTGATACAATTTTAGGAATTCTTATAGGATTATCATTAAGTATTAAAAATCATCTATTTGCCTATATATCATCACTACAAGACAGATATCTTTGTAGATCTGCAGAGATCACCTCAAAAGTGTCAGCTAATGCCTAGTTATTATTGTTATATATGTTTAATAATAACATAAAAAGCATATTAATAACAGGAATCTTTTCTAAAATTATTTTCCTGGGCCTTGCTTATTGGAGCAAATATGTCACAGAATATAAACCGAGCCAGACCATCTCAGGAAGATCACCTGTTAGTTACTAGGTTGTCCTATGATGACACCTGACAGAATATCAAGTACTATATTGAATAAATAGGGAGAAAGTGGGCAGTAACTGATTTTAGTGAGATTGCTTCAACTTTCTCTCCATTTAATTTGATATTGGCTGTTGGCTTGTTGCATACTGGTTTTCTTATATTTAGGTATATGCCATGAATTCCTGCTCTCTCTAACACTTTTATCATGAAATATTGTTGGATTTAGTCACAGGATTTTTCAGCATCTAATGAGATTATCATGTGGATTTTTTCATTGTGTTTGTTTATTTAGAGGATTACTTTGATGGATGCTTAGAAGATAAGGGAATGGGGGATGGGGGAGGGTTTCTGTGAGGGGTCCCCCAGGATTAATTTAAAAACAAAACCTTTGGAAGGAAGATCTATGACTCTTCAATCCCATTGACTAAAGCCAGAGTATTCAAGGCAGCTTGTAGCTACAAGAAATAAACTTTGCTGTAATTAGGGAAATAGAAAGCAGCTGGGGATCCTGTGGTAAACTGTGTGTGCTTGGACACTCTCTTTTCAACTAGGAAGACAGAAATGGAGCCAAGGCAAGGTTCCTACATCCCTGAGCCATATGTGTAAACTGCTGGGTAGCTACTGTTTGCTAACCCTGACACACATGTCCTCTAATAACAGTGGGATACTGTGCTTCCTGTGTCTAGTGGGCCAAGAGGCCTAGAACCTATTGTGCCAGGGAAATGTTAATGATCCTCAAAAAATAAATAAATAAAAAAACAGACAGGAGCTGATCTGATGCAACTGACAGCAGGGTATTATTCTATTTGAGCTAGCTCAGCCCCCCCCCCCTCACCAAGCATTGCTGTCATGCAGGATGTCTGATGTCTATCTGGGAAAAGCTTCTAGTAAGCAGCAAGCATGGAGTACATGTGCGAGCATCTAATTGGAAAGCTACTGTGGCCTTTAACATAATTGACTGGTGCTGGGAGTAATATCATAAACTTGAATTTTGCTCCCCTCTACATTGGTAGTTTCTAGGTAGGGGATGGGCTTATAACCTGGGGGTGCAGGTTTGTTGGGGGAGTAACCTGGAGACAATGGTCTTATTAAGGGTGTAACCTGGAAACTATGGTCTTGTTGGGGATTAGCCTAGATACTGTAGCTAGGCTCAGGTTTTTTTTTGGGGGTAACTTGGAAACTAATGCTAGGTACCAGCCTGTTAGTTTACCTTAGTTCAAATTTAGGTCAATTTGTCTAAATGGAGCCTGAACATAAAAGATTTGGCATCTCACCCTTTCCTCCTCCTCCTCCTCCTCCTCCTCCTCCTCCTCCTTCTTCTTCTTCTTTGTCACCCCCTTCTTCCTCTTCTCTTTCCTGCTGTTCCCCAATAAACCTCTCCCATGGGAGGAAAAAAGAAGTGTCATATCAAACCCTGTCTGCTTTAGGAGCTTGCACTGGCTCAGGCTGACAGAGTCACTAAAACCTTCGATCTCCCTGGACAACAAAGACTCAAGGAATCCTTTACCCTGCTCCACTACCACTCTCAAGCCATGCCAAGCAAAGTATTTCGAGCATCAGAAAGATAATTTTGCTTCTGGATAGTATTTCTTCTAGAATGCCAAGCTGTCCTTTACCTAGGTCCTGGGCCTTCGGCTTAGCAAAACACCCCAAATAGCTGCCTGCCACCAGGCATCTAGGTGATATTAAGAATTTTAGGCCAGATGTGGGTCTCCCAGAATGAGACAGAGGCATGGTATTTGGGTCAAGGACCCCATAGGGCTCTTATTTCCACTGAACTGAGACACTCTATTCATGAGTATGGCACCATCAAGCCATAGAGATTATATACATATAAGACAAAATAAACAGCACTCTTAGTTTAAAGAGAGGACAGAAGCCTCAGACACAAAACCATGGATACTGAGCCCAATTCCTCTCACTGTGCAATATTCTGATGTGGTGTAGAACCCTAAGCTGTCATCTTGACAGCAGCATCAAGGTTGGCCCACAGGTCTTATTAGGGCTATGCTGACACTGTGGAGCTATGCTATATAACCAAGCTTTTAGAGACCATTACGTATAGAAGGTTTGCAATTGTCACTGCAGACACAAGTACTTGCATCTACCAGGGCTTAGGCCAAGGAATAGCTTCAAAACGTGCTGAAGGCAGGTCTCCTGTGAACACAGGGGAAAAGCCTGCATAAAGGCCTCAGAAACAAACCCATGGACACTGGAACCAGGGGCAGAGTTCCATTATGCTTCATTAGGAAATGTCAACATCCTGACTTTGTCCCAGGACCCTCAGCAATCATGTTAACCCCAGGGTATAAAATAAACCCCAAGGCTGTCAGTTATACCACCATTGTGGTAACACCATGATTACATTATACAACCAAGGTCTTAGAGATCACTGGGCAAGGAAAAAGGCATGCATGCAGAGACAGACACCTGCATTGTCCAAGGCATGGGGTGAGAAATTGCTCCAAACCTTGCTGAAGGCAGGTCCCAGGTTGACATAGGGGGAAACTTACCACATTGTTTATACTTTTGAGGCCTTGAGTTTCTCAGTCTAGAGTTTAGATCCTTAGGAGAGAGGATATTCATTGCCAAAACTCTTTGTTCATCTTGACTACAGACTACAGTCTCTGCCATCATGTACCCTGGGCATGGGTTAGAGTGTCAGTGGAAGGCCATTTTTCACAGTTTGCTCATGGCTCATCTGGGGACATCTCCAATAAATATGTGCTGAAATAACCAGTTGTACATGATCCCTATTTTGAGAGAATAATATGTCATAAGAAAAACACTGCATCTCAGCTTCTCTCTGCCTGTTGGGACCTGGATACTGACCCATAAGGATCTCTTTCATGTTGCCTATTGCCCCTTATGATAACCTGATCTGTTGTAATCTAACAATTCTCCCCAGTTAATCCCCTCATGACCACTGAGTATATTTTTATTTCCTTTATCTAAAGGACCCCATGTCTCTCTATACATAACTGAATTTAGTAAATAGATTTATATATCCTAATATGTATAGTATTTAGCATACAAAATTACATATCCTAATATATAGATATAGCAGAAAAATCAGTAAACCCTGATGCAAACTAGGTTTGGGGCTCAGATACAAGTTACCTTTAATGGCAGTTAGGTATCCCTGGCAATGTGGATAGGACATCCCTCTTAGGGTAGTGTTTTGTCTATTCTCCCAGAAAGCATAGAAAGATGTGGGTATAATTATTGTGGGATAGAAGCCAGCCAAGAAAGCACTTAGCCACTAGGAATACTACAAGATCTGGGGCCCAGCCCATGATAAGCTGGGGGAATTTTATAACCTAGATTGCTCAGAGAAATAAATTGTTCAAAACTGATGTGATCTGAGACAAAATGGAATAGGAAATATGAATCCAATAGATGACTTCCATGATGAGTTGAAACAGGGCCCCTGTGGAGAATCCTTTGGAAAAATCAGGTCCTGGACCAAAGTTTGGGATCATAAAGTTTCAAGGTTGCATTATTAAGGGCCTCATTTACTGTATTTAGCCTCCCCTTTTGCTGTTTATGCAATGTTGATCTCATCAGAGGGGGTTCTACTCCCAAGTAAGAAAAAAGGGGAGTTGATTCTGTGAGAGTGAGTGGCAAGGTGGGGCACATCCGGGTGAGGGTCCCCAGGAACATCTGAATAGAAGATAGGTTACCAGTTTTAGGGAACTCAAATTGTAGCCTTTGAGGTTTAATATGGTGTTGGGTGACCATGAAACAGGAATTGTTGCTATCTTTGGATCTTATCAGCTATGACCGCTAGCCCTGCAGCAGAGGGCCTGGGTCAGTTCAATTGTTACATCAAGGTTTTAAGCAACTTGAGTCAGAGTGGTCAATTAGTATGCTATCCATGTAGTGGATTACATAGCACTTGGGGGTGCAATGTTTGATGGTGTCCCAAATGAACACCTGGAAATTAGTGGGCTGTTTTTTATGCCCTGCAGCAGCAACATCCATTAGTATTTCTGGTCAGGCAAATTATTTTTGATTGCTGCTACTGAGAAAGCAAAACTGGGCCTGTCCTCTTTATGGAGAGTGTTGGGGAAAAGGCAATCCTTAGGGTCAGTGATGATCCCAAACAGTTGTTTTGGAAGGGTCATTAATGCTGGGAGGCTAGGTTATACTGCATTAATGGCCTGTAGATCATATGAAAATCTGCATTTGCCTGATCTCTATTTTATGACAAATGCTGTGGAATTCGGTGGGCTGAAAGTGTGCTCAACATGGCCTGCCTCTAATTGTTCCACTATTAGTTGTGGAGAGCCAGTGTCACAAGATGACGGCTGGCAGTCTGACAGCCCTAGATTGGGCATTGCTGTGCCATGATCAGGGCAAGTAGATCTGGCATTACTGCTTGTGTATATTGCTTGTACATAAGATCAGGCCATGTGATGTATGGGCTCAACACCAATCCGGAATGACTTTGTGGCAGATTCTGGTTGGAGGAGACAGAGACTTAAGGGTGGGGAATGAGGCTGTGTGTGCTTTTTGAACTTTAAGGTTTCCTGAATAAATGGAGCTGAGAAGAAGTTCCCATGTGAGTTGTCTTCTGTTCACTGGTCAGATAGGGAGGTGACAAGTGGTGGCCCATACGGGGACTTCAGAACTCTTCACCATAAGGGTAGCTAGCTGGTAAGTTCCCAGGTAAGTGGGACAAGGGAAAGTTCTCGAACTAGACTATAAAGTTTCTGAGGACCAGGACAAATTTTACCACACACTATGGGGAATTCTACCTCCTCTACTTCAGTTAGTCAGGCACTCCGAGGGTTGCTGAAAGCAAAAGGAGTGGGTTTGAAGAAAGTCGAGAAATTTATTCAAGTGGTAGACGAGGTTGCTACTTGGTTTTCAATGTCGGGACACCTCACCCTGCCGAATTGGGAGAAACTAGGAAAAGATCTGAGGTTTGCTGAGGAACAGGGGGCATTGCCTACTGGCATACTTCCAGTTTGGAAGTTGGTACGATCTTGCATTGAGGATGAAGAGGGAAAGGGTAGTGAGGCTTTGGAGCAGCTAAGAAACAGTTCCGAGAGTGAAGACATTTCAGAAGATGAATTAGAGAGCCTGTCCGAGAGCTTGAATAAAACAAAACTAGAGGCAGAGCTGACCACTCCAGCCACCTCCATAGGCTCCGGCAGTGTCATCAGTATGAAGTTTACATCCAGAAGCATGGAGAGAGCTGAAGGCTCAGTGTGATTCAGGAGTATGGTGTTTCCTGGTGTTTCAGGATACCCAGGGAAACCGTTGCCATGAGTCTTTAGACTGGAAGATCATTCAGAGGTTGGCTGAGGGAGTGTGAGCATATGGAACTAGTGAAGCTTATGTGGTGGCTCAGCTGGAGTCATTGCATAGATATGCTATGACTCCCAGCGATTGGCAAAATTTAGCACGAGCTTGCCTTACACCTGGCCAGTACTTAGATTGGAAGGCTTACTTTGTAGAGTTTTCAGCAGAATGCACAGCTCAAAATGTGGCAGCAGGACAGGCTCAATGGGATCAAGACATGCTGTTAGGACAAGGGAGATGGGCCAACCACCGTCAGACCATGTATCCGGTTGCAGTGTATGAACAGATCAATCAGATGGGGACAAGAGCTTGGAAATCATGTCCTAATAGAGGAGAAGTCACTGGAAATCTTAAAAAAATCACTCAGGGGTCAGCGGAGCCTTTTGCAGACTTCATAGCCAGGATAGTGGAAGCAGGAGGAAAGAACTTTGGGGACCAGGACACTGCTATGCCTCTCTTAAAGAAGTTGATATTTGAACAGTGCACAAAAGAATGCAGACAAGCCAATAATCCTTATAAAAGCAAGGGCCTGGAGGTCTGGATGAAGATTTGTAGGGAGATAGGAGGACCATTATCTAATGCAGGATTGGCCTCTGCCATCATGCAGATGACTTGCGGCTCGAACCAGACCTCCAATAATGCTTGTTTCAAGTGTGGACAGCAAGGGCATCTAAAACACCAGTGTCCACAGCAGCAGAGGAGTCAGAGTCAAAGGAGTAGAACTCCAGGCTTATGCCCAAGGTACAAAAAGGGGAGCGATCCAAAAAATGGTTTGTGGGGGGGCCCTCCCCTGGGGGGCCCTCAAATTTGGGGAATGACGTTGGCTGCCCCCCCCAAAAAAACCCCCAAAATGCATCAACCCGGGGAAAAAAAGGGGGTAAGGTCCCCTTGTTCCCCCCCCAAAAAGATTTGGACAAAAAATGGGTTGAAAAATGGGCTTTTTAAAAAACTTTCCTTTATACTGGGATTTGGAAGGATTAAAATTACATGGGGCATTGAAACCCGGGGCGGGCCTTAAACTGGGTTCCCAAAGTTTGGTGTTTTTCCCCCCGGGTTTTTGAATTTGGGAATTTTCCCAGTTCCGTTTCCCTTTTGTCGTTTTTTTTCTTGAAAGGACCCAAGGGGGATAATTTTTCCCAAACCTCCCGTTTTCCTTTTAATTTTTAGTCCCATTATTAATTTTGATTTTTGGGGAAAAAAATTTTTCGGGCTTTTTAAGTGGAAAAGTTTTATTTAAAATTGGCCCGGGGGGCCCAAAAACAAAAATATAAACTCCAGGGGTTGTTAAGAACGCCCTTTTTTATCACGTTTTTGGATGAAAGAGAGAAGGCCAGGGGGGCCCCTTTCGCCTAATTTTTTGCCCGGGGGAGGGGTTCCATGAGGAGGGAAAACCCCCAAAATGAAAAAGATTCCCCTCGGCAAATAGATGATTTTCTTTAACCAGGGGAGGGAAATTGGAAGGGAAACAAGCAACTCTCCGGCCCCACTTTTAAAAAGAAAAGGGGGAGGGGGTTTTCCCTCAACTACAACCCCTTTCTTGGGAAAACGAGAAAATTTGGGGTTCCCCCCAGTGGCTCTTCCCCAAAAAATACAAGCAGGCATTCTTTGGTTTGAAAACCCCTTTTGGGAATTGGGGACATTTGCAGCCTTACACCCTTGGAATCTGAATTTTTTTTTAAAAAAAAAAAAATCCGGGAAAGGGGGGATTAAAATTACATTTTTGGGGAAATTAAAAAGAAAATGGTGTTGGGGGCCTCCCCCAGAGGGGCTTCCTTTATCCCCTGGGTCCCAAAATTTTTGGCCCTGTGTTTTTTTAATTAAAAAATTATTTTTTCCCCCAATTCCCCCCCTTAAAAAAAGGGACCGTTAGTTTCCCCTTCACTGTTTTTTTTAAAAACCATTGGAACCGAAAAGAATTTGAATGGGCCCCCCCAACCTGGGGTAATGGCCCAAAAATACCCCCCTTATGTGTCCCTATATTTTTGATGCAGATTAAAAAAGAGGTTAGAAAAAAATTTTTTAAAAGAAAAGTTTAAATTTTTTAATGGGAGTTTTTTCTTTTCCGCCCAACGATAAAAAACTGAGATGCCTATTTGTTTTTAAATTTTAGCCCTTAAAAGAATGCATTTGAAATTCCCCCAGAGGGGCACAAAAGGATTTGGTTTTTAATTTATTTAGGGACAAAGATATGCCCAAAAAAACCCTTTTTTACCCCCAAAAGGCAAAAAATTCCGCACAGTTTGGTTTTTGTGTTCTTTAAACATTTTCGAAGTTGTTAGGAGATAATATCAATTGGCTGGACCTTATTTGCTTATCTAAAAAAACAGCTGCAGCCCCTATATGATATTCTTCCTGGTGGCCGATTTTAAATTCACCCAGCCAACTTACAGAAGAAGCCAGGTGCATTAGTATTAGTGGAAAAGAGCTTACAAGTGAAAGTCTTGAGGTGCAGGCTGAGACTCAAGCTATATTACTATCATTTTGCCACCAAGAGCAACCTACAGGGCTGGTTTGGTAAGGAGCTCCATTATTGTGGGTAAATCCTAAAAATTTTCGGGTAAGACACTTTCCCATTGTCCTCCAGCGGTTGCACAGCTTGCCCGCCGGGACATCAACGGGTGTTTTCATTTTTTGGATGCCAACCAGAGAAATTAATTATACCTTATTGGCTGAACAATTTGAAAGTGTTAACAGTTTACAAAGATGGCTGGGCTGTGTTAAATTCGCTTTTAATGGGTCATAAAAAACCTTTTTACCTAAGGATCCATTTTCCCGGGTTACTATGCATCCTGTAATTTTTTCCAAAAGTTACCAAATAATCCCTTAAGAATTTGCTCTCTTATTTTATGAGGTTCTAAGAATGGATGTGGAGCCTTTTTGGTTATGGTCATCGCCCGTGGTGATCCAGTTTCATCAGCCTCCCCCCAAGTAATTGATTACAGATTGTTATAAAAGTATTTGAACATTTTTATGGGCCCCTCAATTTGCATCAATAGTCAATATTTTAGTGAAATTTTAAAGTCCTTGGAAGGGTTGGAAAATAAAGTTGAAATCAGTTTCGGTTTAATTTTTAGTGCAATTACAAAATCGATTTGGAATTGAAAGGGGTTTCCCTTTTTTGTTCAACATATTAGGCACAATTGGATTGCCAGACCCTCTAGCTGAAGGGAATGATGCAGTGGATAAAGCCTGCAAAGCTTTTCCGTTTTTTTCACCCTCCTCCTTGGAGTTGGGTGCCGATTTTCAAAAATATTTAAATTTAATTCTAAGACTTTGTCCTCTGGGGTTTGGGCATTTTCTGGGCAGACGCCAGGATTTTAGTCAAGCCTTTGGCTCCGTTATTGCGCAAATTAGCATAGGGATTAACCCGGGGGTTAAAAAACCCACTCCATTTGGGCAAGTGGATGTTACTCATTTTTTGAATTGGAAATTTTTAAAGTACATACATGTTTTATGATACTGCGTCGGAGTATGTATGCCTCCCGATTCAGGGAAAAAAGGGCGTGCCTGTTATTACCCATTGCTTTGAAACCCTGGCACGGGGGCATGCCGAAAGGCTTAAAGACGGGATAATGGACAAGCAACACCTCTGCCTCTTTTACAAGTTTTTGCAAAATGATGGGAATCCACTTAAATCAGGATGCCATATAACCCTCAAGGACAAGGCATTATTGACATACTCATCGCACCTTGAGAGAAATGTCTTATTAAACAAAAAGGGGGAATAGCTTCTGGGCGTTCTTCCCGAGAGAGATTGCCATAGCTCTTTTTACTTTAATTGTTTTGACTGAAGATAAGCACGGGGCACACTGCTGCTGATCCCCATGTTAATCCTGATTCTTCATTAAGGTGTGGTGAGTGGAAAATATTTTGTGACATGAAAGTGGAATAGCCTTTAATCCGGTATTGGTGTGTGTGAGGGGGCCTGTTTTGTGTGTTTCCACAGAAAAAATCAACAACCAATTTGGATTCCAGAACGTTGACCCGATGAGTGAAACATCCTTTAGAAGAAAGGGAAGATGAAGGGCATGAATCCTGATTGTATGATCCATAGAATGCCTCCGAGTGAAGGACAAGATCTACATTGGGACATTTTGTCAGTTTTTCCTGCATAACGGCTGCCATCATTACAGCAATTACAGTGGCGGCTGGGTGGTTACCATGGCAGTGATTTTTTATTACCACTGTTCAAACCGCTGTGGCTGTCAACAATATGTCTGCCACCGTGGCTCAAGCCTTGAATATTCAAAGTAATATTAATAACCAGCTGAGAGCTGGAATTTTGTTGCTGATGGAAATAGCCCAGCTTGGCTACTGGAAGTATACAGGACGTGTGTTCACCTTGGTACCTTTTAAGAATGCTAGTTATGTTGCACAGTTTGTCAAGATATTTCTCTCAGTATCTTGCAGGTAACTGGTCTAGCAGATTAGACATGATACTTTGGGAGCTGGACAGTCCATCATTGACATCAATTCTACCCATATGAATGTTTCCTTGCCAGTGGAATAGCACATTGGGTTCTTCAATCAGCTTCCCATTTGAAGGAATGGGCAGGATTTGGAGGTTTGGCTCTGTGTCTCATCCTACCAGTTGCCTAGCATTTGGTGCTTGTGCCACATGGAAATCGTCACACTCGTGATCAGGCTCTGATTATACAAGTATTTGCAGCAGTGAAAATGGACAATACCTCAGGTGTGGCTTGGCATCTAAGAGACTAGTCAATGCGGGTAAGACTTTTGGACATATTACCAACCTAGGACAGGGATCAAACTAAAGCTGTTTGTACCCTGAAGACGAGTAAGGAACATTGTTTGCAAGGGGCAACCTAAGACAGACATTCTCTCTGCCAAAATTTAATAAATAAGGGAGGAATTGTGGAGAGCCGGTGTCACAAGATGATGGCTGGCAATCTTCCAGCCCTAGCTTGTGCATTGCTGTGCCATGACAGGGCACGTAGATCTGGCATTACGCACGTGTTATTGCTTGTACATAAGAAGGCCGTGTGATGTATGGGCTCAGCACAATCCAGAATGACTTCTGATTGGAGGAGACAGAGATTTAAGGGCGGGAAACAAGGGTCGGCGGGCTTTTTGAACATTAAGGTTTCCTGAATAAACGGTGCTGAGAAGAAGTTTCCGTGTCCGTGTCTGTTGTCTTCTGTTCGCTGGTCAGATGGGGAGGCAACAAGATTCATACCAAGGTATTTAAATATTATTCAGACATTGTGAAGGGTATCATTCCCTAATTTCTTTCTCAGCCTGTTTATCCTTTAAGTAGAAGAAGGCAACTGATTTGTTTGTTTTAATTTTATATCAGACTTTGCTGAAGTTGTTTATCAGGTTTAGGAGTTCTCTGGTGGAAGTATTGGGGTCACTTATGTATGCTATCATTTCATCTTCAAATAGTGATATTTTGACTTTTTCCTTTATAAATTTGTATCCCTTTGACCTCGTTTTGTTGATTAATTACTGTGTCTAGGACTTCAAGTACTATATTGAATAGGATGGGAAAGAGTGGGTAGCTTTGTCTAATCCTGATTTTAGTGGGAGTGCTTCAAGTTTCTCTCAATTTAATTTTATATTGCTACTGGTTTGCTGTATATAGCTTTTACTATGTTTAGTTATGGAACTTGAATTCCTGTTCTTCACAAGACTTTTACCATGAAGGGGTGTTGAATTTTATCAAATGCTTTATCGTATCTAGTGAGACGATCATGTAATTTTTTCTTTGAGTTTGTTTATATAGTGGCTTGTGTTAGATTTCTGAATACTGAACCATCCTGCATCCTGGGATAAGCCTACTTGATCATAATGGATGGTTGTTTTGATGTATTTTTGGGATTGGGTATGTGAGAATTTTATTGAATATTTTTGCATTGATAAGGGAGATTGGTCTGAAGTTCTCTTTCATTGTTGGGTCTTTGTGTGCTTTAGGTTTGAGCATAATTGTGGATTCATAGAACGAATTGTGTAGTGTTCCTTCTGTTTTCTGTTTTATGAACATAGCCCTATAGAGAATTGATATCAGGTCTTCTTGGAAGGTCTGATAGAATTTTGCTATAAATCCATCTGGTCCTGGTCTTTTTTATGGTGGGAGAATTTTAATGACAGCTGATTTTTCTTTAGGGGTTATAGGACACTTTAGATGGTTTTATCTGATCCTGATTTTAACTCTGGTACCTGATATCTGTCTAGAAAATTGTCCATTTCATCCAGATTTTCCAGTTTTCTTGAGTATAGGCTTTTGTAGTAGGCTCTGATGATTTTTTTAATTTTCTCATTTCTGTTGTTATTGTCTCCCTTTTCAGTTCTGATTTTATTAATTTGGATGCTGTCTCTGTGCCCCTGGGTTAGTCAGGCTAAGGGTTTATCTATCTTGTTGATTTTCTCAAAGAACCAGCTCTTGGTTTAGTTGATACTTTGTATAGTTCTTTTTGTTTCTACTTGGTTGATTTCAGCATGGAGTTTGATTATTTCCTGCCATGTACTGGGGTGTATTTGCTTCTTTTTGCTCTAGAACTTTCATGTGTGCGTCAAAAGTTGTTAATGTATGCTCTCTCCAGTTTCTTTTTGTAGCACTTAGAGGTATGAGTTTTCCTCTTTACCATTGCTTTCTTTGGGGTCCCATATGTTTGGGTAATGATGTTTCTTCATTTTCATTACATTCTAAAAAGTCTTTAGTTTCTTTCTTTTTTCTTCTCTGACCCCATTATCAATGAGTAGAGTGTTGTTCAGTTTCCATGTGAATGTGGGCTTTCCTTTGATTTTTTTTTCCTTATTGAAGACTAGCTCTGTGGTAATTGATAGGATGCATAAGATTATTTTAATTTTCTTGTATCTGTTGAGGCTGTTTTGTGACAAATTATATGGTCTATTTTGGAGAAAGTACCATGAGGTGCTGAGAAGAAGGTATATTTTGTTTTTGGATGAAATGTTTTATAGATATTTACTAAATCCATTTGTTTCATAACTTCTCTTAGTTTCACAGTATCTCTATTTAATTTCTGTTTCCATGATCTGTCCATTGATAAGAGTGGGCTGTTGAAGTCACCCACTATTATTGTGTGAGGCCAATGTGTGCTTTGATCTTTAGTAAAGTTCTTTTTATGAATGTGGGTGCCCTTGCATTTGGAGCATAGATGTTCAGAAGTGAGATATCATCTTGGAAGATTTTCCTTTGATGTGTATTGAGTGTACATCCTTATTTTTTTTGACAACTTTTGGTTGAAAGTTGATTTTATTCAACATTAGAATGGCTTCTCCAGCTTGTTTCTTGGGACCCTTTGCTTGGAAAATTGTTTTCTAGCCTTTTATTCTGAGGTAGTGTCTGTCTTTGTCACTGAGGTGTGTTTCCTGTATGCAGCAAAATGTTGAGTCCTGTTTACATATCCAGTCTGTTAGTTTATGTCTTTTTATTGGGGAATTCAGTCCATTGATGTTAAGAGATATTAACTAAAAGTGATTGTTGCTTCATGTCATTTTTGATATTAGAGGTGGAGTTATGTTTGTGTGGCTGTCTTCTTTTGGGTTTGTTAGTAGAAGATTACTTTCTTGCTTTTTTTAGGGTATGATTTCCCTTCTAATGTTAGAGGTTTTCCTCTATTATCCTTTGTAGGGCTGGATTTGTGAAAAGATATTGCTTAAATTTGGTTTTGTCATGGAATATCTTGGTTTCTCCATATATGGTAACTCAGAGTTTCACTGGGTCTAGTAGCCTGGGATGGCAATTGTTTTCTCTTATAGTCTGTATGATATCTGTCCAGTATTATCTGACTTTTACAGTCTCTGGTGAGAATTCTACTATAATTCTGATAGGTCTGCCTTTATAAGTTACTTGACCATTTTCCTTTACTGCTTTTAATATTCTTTTCTTAGTTTTGTGCATTTGGTGTTTTGGTTATTATGTGACAGGAGAATTTCTTTTCTGATCTAAGTATATTTGGAGTTCTGAAGGCTTGTGTGTTCGTGAGCATCTCTTTCTTTAGGTTAGGGAAGTTTTCTTCTACAATTTTGTTGAGGATATTTACTGGTCCTGTAAGTTGGAAATCTTTGCTCTCTTCTATACCTACTATTCTTATGTTTGGTCTTCTCATTGTGTCCTGGATTTCCTGGATGTTTTGTATTAGGCATTTTTTTTTTTTTGCATTTTGTATTTTCTTTGACAGTCATGTCAATGTCTTTTATGGTATCTTCTGCACCTGAGATTCTCTCTTCCATCTCTTGTATTCTGTTGGTAATGCTTGCATCCATGAATCCTGATCTCTTTCCTAAGTTTTCTCTCTCTAGGATAGTCTCCCTTTGTGATTTATTTAATGTTTCTCCTTCCATTTTTATGTCCTGGATAGTTTTGTTCAATTCCTTCACCTGTTTGGTTCTGTTTTCTTGTAATTCTTAAAGCTTTTTTATGTTTCCTCTTTAAGGACTTCTGCCTTGTTTACTTCTGTTATCCTGTATTTTTTTGAGGTAGTTATTTATATCTTTCTTAAAAATCCTATATCATCAAAATGAAAAGTGATCTTGTATCTAAATTTTGCTCTTCTGGTATCATAGGGTATTTAGGACTTGCTATGGTAGGAGAACTAGGTTCTGATGATACCAAGTAACTTTGATTTCTGTTGCTGTGTTCTTGTGCTTGCCTTTCCACATCTTGTTATCTCTAGTGCTACCTTCACTCACTACCTTTGACTGGAGCCTATCTCTCCTGCTATTTTGGTTTTGTCAGAACTCCTCAGAGTCCATCTGTCTCTGTGATCCTGTGATCCTGAGATCCTGTGTCTGATAGCTCCTGGGAGTCAGGCTGCTTCTGGATTCTGAAATCCTGGTGTGCCCAAGCTCCTGAGATAATGTGATCCTATTATCCTTTGATCCTCGGCATGTTAGAGCTCTTGGATGTCCAGCTTCCTCTTGGTTTTGGGTGATTGGGTGCAGAGCAGAGCTCAGTGTCTGCTCAGGGCACTGGTACAGGCTGGAAGGAAGAAAGTGCCACTGGTTTGAGGTAGTTCCTGGTTCCCCAAGGGTTGCAATTACTCTGTTTGAGGAAGGGGTATTGCTGCCTTCTCACCTACAATCGTGGACTTGTTAGAGCTCCTGGGAGTTCAGACTCCTCTGGGTTTTGAGGCACTGGGTGCAGAGCTGGTGCCCTAGATCTGTTCAAGTCACTGGCACAGACTGGAAGGGTGAAGTCAGCTTTCAAGTTGAAACCATAATGTTGTGACTTGAATATTTGTGGTGAATGGAAGTTGATAGTATTAGGATGTGTGGCCATAATGGAAAATGCATAGCCATATAAGAGGAAATATGTCATAGTGTGTCATAAGGGAGGCAGGGCTTTGAGGTATCACAAAATTATTGCTTTCATTTGAGCAAAGAGATATGATTGTGTGTCAAATTGACAAGATTGCACTGTGATAGCTATTTGCAATGGTCACCTTGACTACATGTGGAATGAACTACAATATAGAAATGGAGAGAACAACTGTGATATAGCTCCTGAAATGCAAAACAAAGGCTTTGATCCAAATCTTCATATGGAAATAAACAAGCTTATAATCAGATCTTGAAGCATAGTGGCCATGAAAAGCTTAGGTGCAGGCATGGTGGTACACATGTTTAATCCCAGAGACATAGGCAATACAGTTTCTAAGTTCCAGGCTACATTAGTAAAGAGCAAGTTCCAGGTAAAGAGATGCTTAGGTCCAAGCATAGAATTATACAATTTTAATCCCAGCACTTAAGTGTGAGGGTGCGCAAACCTCTGAATTCAAAGTCAGTCTATAGAGCAAGTTCTATGAAAGTCAAACTTAGGTAGTGAGGAAATCATACAAAACAGGAAGCTGGTGTAAATGTAATTGAACTAGGGGGCCAAGTTCCAGCCCCAGAAACCTATAGATCTTGGCAGCTTCAGGCATGTTGGTCTGGATTTACAATCCAGAATAGAAGCTACTGGGACAACTGATGCTGGTTAGCCGGAGCTAAGAAATTGCCAGGGATTAAAAAGAGACTAGCATCACTGAGGTGAAACCTTCTGCGAAATGTATTCTGAGCATACAAAGGAGCTGTGTTCCAGAAATAGACCTCTGCAGGCTGCCAGGTAATTTGTAAGAACCTTTCAGGTTTTACTGGTTTGAAGGAATGTAGGGATCATGAAGAACAGTTGAGGTTGGTACTGTGAGAGGCTAGGGAAGGCCATTGGAGAAAGTGCAACATCAGTGGCAGTTGAAATCCCGGGACTGAAGGGGTTATACAATGAAGTTGAGGCTTGACACCATAAAGACAGCCTATAAGAGGTTATTGGTGAAATTTACACCTATTTGCAGCAGAAGAAAACAGCATATTGGAGATGTCAGTACCATGGGGTAAGCACCAAGAACAGTAGCAGCAGTGGAGTGGAGTTAAGTGGAGCCTAGAATTATTCAGAGGATAGAGCTGGAGGAGTGACCCGAGAACTGTGGAAGAGCTCAGAAGATCATGTGTTATCCCCATGGGATACTTGCTGAGTAATGCTGCTAACAGAGAGTATATCCATCCCAACAGAAAGAAGTGCATTGTAGTTTACAAAGCTGAGAGAAGTTGGACATCAGACATATAGATACAAAATTCTGGGCTTGCCCACCTGGTTTATTGTCTTTATTTTGCTTTAGTTTTTTTATTACTATGATGGTTTGGAATGTTAATGTATATCTTGTGATGTTAGAAGTATGTGATCTACTATTTAACTTTGATTTGATTTTGTTGGGGACTATAGTTAAGAGATTGTATGAGTCCCATAGAAGACTTTGATTTTTCAACATTGTTGAGGCTGTGCTGGAGTATGCACACATTTGGACTTGTATTTTAATGTATTCTGTATAATCCTATGGCTAGGATAGCCCCCATACACTCATGTTTTTTTTTAATAAGCCTCTAGGTGCCAGAGAGAGGGATTCCAAAGAAGTTTGAATATGCTTAGCCCATGGGAAGTTGGCATTAATCAGGCATATGGCTTTAATGGGGAAGGTACAGCTTTGTTACAGGAAGTGTGTCACATTGTGTCAAAATTTAGGTAGAGCTTTCAGGTCTCTTGAATTTCCTGTACCTGAGTTCCAGGTAAAGAAAAGCTTAGGTCCAGGCATGGTAATAGACAATTTAATCTCAGCACTCAGCTATGAGAGGCATGCACATCTCTGAGTTCAAGGTCAATCTTCAAAGGAAGTTCCATGACAGCCAAAATTAGGTAGTAAAAAACAGGAATCTGGTGTAAATATAATTGAACTAATGAGCCAAGTTCCAGCCCCAGGAACCTATAGAACTTCGCAGCTTCAGGTATGTTTCTCTGGCTTTAGAATCAAGAATAGACATTACTGGGATAACTGATACTATATATAGGTAGTAAAATAAAAATAATATGTACTACCTAAATTGTTTTTAAAAATCTGTCTTTTTTATTTGGCTGGGTTTTTTCTTTTTCTTTTTCATTTATATTGAAAATAGATTATTCTCTTATACAGTTAGAAATTTAGTTTTGATTTGCATTTCCCTGATGGTTAAGGATGTTGACAATTTCTTAAGAGTTTCTCTGGCACTTGGGATTCCTCTCATGAGAATTATCTGTTTAGATCTGTAACCTAATTTTTAATTTTATTATTTGTTTTATCATAACTAGTATCTTGAGTTCTTTATATATTTTGGTAATTATATATCTATGGTACATGGAGTTAGCCAAAAATCTATTTCTATTCTACATGTTGTATCTTCATTCTATTGATGGTGTCCTTTGTCTTTTTAAAATGGCAACAGAATAATTTGAATTTCATATTTAATTTTTGAGGTTTATAGAAATATATGTTTCAAAGTATATTACCATTTCTTTCAAAACAAGTAGTTGTATGTTAAGATAAATATTATACAAATGCATATTTTAATTAGGTCATCTCCAAAACTTTTCATTTTATTTATACCTGTATTATCTTTATTCTTTTATACAATAAAAATTTAAAGAAATAATGAAATTAATTTCTGATGTTTTGTTTGTTGCATTTTGTGGTCTCCTCTTCAACTGAATTATGCTTTTCATAACCCTTTTTATATCTATTTGATGTTGTTTTTATGTTAAAGTTTCTTTCATCTAATTTTCGAAACAAATAGATTTTCATTGACTATGAACATTCCTTTTAATCTCTATTCCTAAAATTTTAATGTTGAAATATTTCAGATGAATTTCCAATATCAATATAATTTATTATTTTAATTCTGATTTAATGATACTTATTTTAACTGTTTTAGAATTGGGTAGCAAAAAACACATTTATCATTCCAAAGGGGACTAGAGACTGTCTATTTTGATCCAAATATGAATGAGTATAACTTAAGAGAGTGGATTTACTATCACCCTCAATGAATATTTAAATCCTACTTGAATAGTTTTTCTATTCTTAAAAAATGTATATCTTCTTTGAGAATTTCATACATATATACAGCATATTTTTAGTAAATCTACATTATGGTGTCCCCTTCCCTACCAAATGTCTCAGGGATTTTTTGTTGTTTGCTTTTTTAATTTTTCTCTTATACATTACATCCCAACTGTAGTTTCACCTCTTTCTACTCCTCTTAGCCTTTCCCCATACCTCCTTCCCTCCAAATCGACTCCTCCTCTATTTCCCTTAAAATAATGGAGCCCTCCTAGGGATATCCACTGAATATGGCCAAACAAGATATAATAAGACTTGGCACATATCATATATCATAACATTCCATTTCCTATCTTAGCTGGACAAAGAAATATATTAGGAAGTAAAAGGTTCTGGATGCAGATATAAGTCAAAACAACTGAACATCCAATTGTTGTATAAGAAGAACAGCAAGCTACACACCTATAAGCTCTAGACAGAGGACCTAGCTCAATCTCTTACAATATCCATTTTGGTCTCTTCAGTTTCTGTGAACCTTTATCAGCCCTGCTTTGTTGATTGTGTAGTCTGTGTTCCTCATAGTTTCATCATCCTCTCTACCTTTACAATCTTTCTTCCCCCTCTTGTGAAGAACCCCTTGCTGTTCTTAATTATTTGCTATGATTCTCTTCATTTACTTCAACTGGTTGCTGGATGATGCCTCTCTGATGACAATTAGAGTACGTACCAATCTTTGAATGTAGCAGAATACATTATAAATCATTTCATTGACTTTTTCCAGTCATGTTTGGGTCTATCTTTGGTTTTTGAGCTATTTGCCTCTGGTTCCTGGACATCCAGTGTCAGGCATGGGCTCCCTCTTGTGTCATGGGGCTTCATGATTGACCAGTCATTGGTTTGGCCATTCCTAAACCTCTAAGCCACCATTACTCCATCATATTTTTCAGGCAGGTCAGATTGTAGGTCAAAGATTTTGTGACTGGGTTGATTTCCTAAACCGTCTGTTAGGAGCCTTGCCTAGTTGTAGAAGATGGTCAGTACAGGCTCTGTAAGGAGCCATCATAGGACAAGTTAATAACTAGCATGGATCTTCCTGAAATGAGTCTGATTTGGATTAATAAATAATTCATGACAGATAGGCAAGGTCCAGGAGAAATTCATTTTAGGGGAGATTCTTGCTATGAATATGCCTTTCCTGTTATTATTAAACATATAACAATCACTAGGTATTAGCCCATCCTTTTGAGCAGATCTTGAAGAACAACAAGATATCTTGTAATGATGCATGATAGACAAGTATAATGATCCTATAAAAAATTTCTAAAATTATATCAGTATATATTAAGCTCTTTTATAGTGGAACTGCTATTAGGTTCTTTCTGATCGTCAAAACTGAAATGAGAATGCTGCCATTCCCCATGTGACACCAATTTAATTGCCTCTTAGATTGTAGGCAAACATTCTAATGTACTAACACATTACATTGTGTAATACACTCAGAACACATCCCAAGAAGTTCTAAAACTATTAACCAAAGTTCATGCAAAGGGAACTAACTATTATAGGTGCTAGGACAGAAGATAAAATATTGACTGGATCTATAGATACAAAACTTCACTAATAATTTAGTTATGTTTTTTAACTCTCCATGAAACCTGTAGGTTGTGACAGATGATGAATGTTTAGCCAGATTAATTACTCCTAATGGATTTGCATGTAAACAGACTCATGTCATCTCTCTCAGTACTCTATTCCTCTATCTTTCCCCACCCACTGACTTATTCCTCCTGTTTTCATTCCCCCCTGCTTCAATCCATCTATAAAATCTATTCTATGTCCCCTTTCCAATAAGATCCCCTCCCCTTGGGCCCTTCTTGTTTTGCTTAGGCTCCCTGGTTTTGGGATTGTAGTATGATTATTCTTTACTTAACACCTAATGTCCATTTATAAATTAGTGCTTACTATATTTGTCTTTCTGTGTCTGGATTCCCATCACTCATTTAAAATCTTTTCTAGTTCCATCCATTTTGCCTAAAGTTTTAAGGATGTCATTGTTTTTTAACCATGAGTAGTTATTCCATTGTGTAAATACCCCCACTTTTTCTTTATCATTGTTCAGTTGGGGAAAATCTACACTGTTTACAGTTTGTGGTTTTTATGAATAAAGCTGCAATGAAGATGGTTGAACAAGTGTCCTTGTGGTAATACAGTCTTTGGGGTATTGCTCAAGAGTGGTAGAGATGTGCCTTGAGGTAGAACAATTTCCAATATTCTGAGGCACCATTATGTTGATTTTCATAATGGTTGTACTAATTTGCTCTTACACCAGCAGGGAAGAGTATTACCATTGTCCTAAATCATTGCCATCATGTGATGTTCCTTGAATCTTACATATTCTAATAGGTGTTAAGATCGAATCTCAAAATAACTTCTAAATTGCATTTCCCTGATGGCTAAAGATGTTGAGCATTTTAAAAGTGTTTCTTGGCTATTTGAAGTCCTGGGCATTATTAATTTATATATGAACCAATTTTCAGTTCAAAACTGTCTATTTAGGTTTGTAAACACATTTTTAATTGAATTAATAGGTTTGGTGATGCCTGGTTTCTTGAATTCTTTATATATTTTGAACGTTAGTCCTTGTCCATAGGGGGGTTGGTGAAATCTTTTCCCCATTCTGTAGGAGTACTGTTTTAGCCATTTTGGTGATGTTTTCTATCTTACAGAAGCTTTCAGTTCATGAGGTCCCCATTTATTAATTGTTGTATTTAGTGCCTGTGCTACCAGTGTTTCATTCAAGAAGTTATCCCCTGTGCCAATGGGTTCAAGCTTCTCACTTTTTCTTTGATTAGGTTAAGTGTATTGGTTTTATGTTGCTATATTTGATCTACTTGGACTTGAGATTTTTCCAGGGTTAGGTATGAATCAATTTGCATTCTTATATATTCTGAGATTCCAGTTAGCCAGCACCATTTATTGAAGATGCTTTCTTTTGTCCAATGGATATTTCTGACTTATTTATTAAAAATGGGTTGTATGGGTTTTTGGATTTCTGTCTAGTCTTCAATTAAATTTCATTGATCAACTGTCTGGTTTTATGCCAATATATGCAAATAGAAAATCAGAAAAACATATTCCAGATGTTGGTTTTATTGTACAGGATTGTTTCAGATATCGGGGTGTGTTTTGCTTTGGTTTGTTGTTGTTGTTTTGTTTTTCATATGAAACTGAGTATTATCGTTTTAAGTTTCTGTAAGATTTCTGTTAGAATTTGATGGCAATTATTTTGAATTTGTAGATTGTTTTTGGTTAGGATGACAATATTTTGCTACATTAATCTGTCCAATCTTGAGCATGAGGAACCTTATCTCCTGCAATTTCTTTCTTCAAAGAATTGAAGATTTTGATTTTAAAAGTATTCATTTTTTTAAAATTGGGTTTTTTAAAACTTTTTTTTATATTTTTTTGGGGTTGTATTGAAAAGGCTTGTAGTTTCTCAATTTTTTCTTTCTCAATTTCTTTGTAATTTGGGGTATATTAAAAGGGTTTTTTATTTTATTAAAATCTTTTAAAAAACTCTTATTAAAAAATTTTTTTTCAGCTCTAAGATTCCCCCGGTTTTAAAATTGGGGTTAACTTCTGTTTTTTATTTATCAAATTTTTTTTTTTTTTGTTTAAATTGGGACTTTGTTTTTTTTTCTGAAATTAATTTAAATTTTGGGGGAAAAATCCCCTTTTTTTTTCCGGAATTTTTTAAAATTTCCAATTTTCAATTTAAAAATTTTTTTAATTTTAAATGGGGGGAAAGTTTTTTTGTTTTTTTAGCCCCTCCCTTTCACGGCAATTAAAGGGACCCCTCCTTTTTTTTTGGGGGCCGGAAAAAGAAACAATGCTAAAAAAGAAAAATTTCCCCTTCTTTGGGGCCCCCCTTTTTCCTTTTTAATTTCCCATTTTTTAACGGGGAAAAGCCCCCCGGGGGGCTTTTTCCCCCGGGGCCCCCCAACCCCCCCCGAAAAATTTTCCCTTTTTTTTTTTTAAACCCCCATTTTTCCCCTTTTTTTTTTTTTTTTTTTTTTACAATTATTTTTCAAATTTTTCCCTTTTTCAAGGGGAAAAAACCAAAAAAGGGGGGGGAAAAGCCCTTGGATTCGCGGTCCATTGGGGGGGAATTTTTTTTTCCCAAAAAAAAAAAAAAAAAAAAAAAGGAAAAAAAAATTGATTGAAAAAAAAAATAAAAATTTGCCCCCCCCCCCCCCCCCTTTTATTAATTGTCCCCCCCCTTTCGCCGAGGCTTTTTTTCAAGATCTATGCCCCCAAAAAGGGGGTATTTTCCCAAAAAAAAAGGGCCTTTTAAAACCAATATTTTTTGTCATCTGTTTCAGTTTTTTTCCACAGAGACCCAAGCTTTGTGTTAGCGGGGTAGAATGTCAGGCCTTTTGTTGTTTTTGGCCCTTTTTGGGGCTGATTTTAGGCCTTCAGTGTATAAGCAGGGCTGCCCCTGAATCTTCCTCCCTTTTCTAAGTAAGAAGGGCCTTGGCAATTCTAATCTTGAGAAGGCAGGGATAGAGGCCTGACCTCCAATTAATTGAAGGGGACCTTATAATGGCTCCAGTCCTCCTGTCGTTGTCCAGTGAGGCATGAGGGCCATACCCATCCTGATGCCTTTTTCTTGGAGAGGGGATTCTTATGACATCAATCCCTATGCAGTGAGGCTTGTCCCTCAGGAAACCCAGAGAGTTTTTTTTTAAACTTTTATTTATTTCCCTTGCAGTGCTTAGCCTCACAGCCTAAGCAAGAATTTTAGATCGCCAGTCAGAGGGGGTTCTGGGTGGTCCCTTCTCGCTTGGTCTAGGGGTGGAAGTCCCCTCTTTTAGGTTGGTGGAGATGGGTTTTGGGAAACACCCTGGATAGAGTAACAACCTCATCTTGAGGTCTCGTAGCTAACTTATGACAGTGTATCTGAACAGATTTGCTACCAAATTATCTATCTGTTGTATCACAAAGTTAGTCAGCCTATTTAAAAGCTCAGGGACCAAAAGAAATCAGCAAAAATAACTCAATTAATGGTCCCAAGATGGGAGAAGTAGGGTTGACAAACCATGGAGAGGTTGAAAATCAATCTTCTTACCAGCTCTCATCTTTCTCTTTCTGTCTTTTCTCAGGGTCTTCTCTGATGTTTTTCATGCTCTCTTTAAACATCCCTGTCTGTTATGTAAGAGCAACATTCTTCTTTAAGGGCTGTACACAGTCAAGAGCTGTATACATTCTTTTCTATTGTTAAAAGAGTTAAATCAAGTCCAATAAAGTCCTTTGCAATTTTTGGAGATCATTTCAGACAGCAAAATGAGGGATTTCTTTGATTAGTGATGCCAATCTCTAGCTGTTTGGTTGTCTTGTCAATGGCCCATCAAAGGTCTGAGTAGTTTAAGTCCAG
The DNA here is from genome assembly GCA_021653895.1 of Mastomys natalensis. NCBI lineage: Eukaryota > Metazoa > Chordata > Mammalia > Rodentia > Muridae > Mastomys > Mastomys natalensis. The sequence goes on along the minus strand of JAJTUV010003263.1, from coordinate 17,062 downwards.
AGGCCAGCATCAGGATTAGAACTTCTTACCAGCAGACAATCACCGGTGTGTCACTTTTACCTGACATACTGCTGGGTTAGAGCTCTTTGTGTGCTCCACTTCTTCCAGGTTTTGTGATGTTCAGTGCAGAGCTGCCACCCGGATCTGCTCCATGCTTGGGCCTAGACGGAAGTCCAGTGCATCTTTTCTTTGATGATATGAAGTTTCTTTTTTGCGTTGTCCATTAATTTTGGCTTAAAATCTTTTTTATTGGATATTAGAATGAATAAACAAGTTTGCTTCTTAGGTCCATTTGCTTGACAGGTTAGATCAGGATACTAAATGCTCAATCTTGAACTGAAAAGCAGGATCAGAGAGAATAAACGTGGTGACAGTGAGTTGATAATTGCCCTGAATTTTCTGTCTGTGATGATATACTTCTTCCTAACACCTACCTCAGCCCTGAAAGCAACACTAAACCATTTTGGGACCAAGTGTTCAAATTCTAAAGATTATGGGAAGCATTTCTTACTTAAACCCAACAGTAACCCCTCTACTCAAGGTTAAGAGGTCACTGTGGAGGAGAAGTTGAAAGATTGCAAGAACTAAAGGTAGTTCACAGAGACTACAGAGAAAGTTTGTTTTCCAGACACAATAAAGCTTTGGAAATGATAGTGGCTGTAAATTACATGTACAAAATCAAGGTGAACAAAGCTCAGCATGTAGGAGTGAAATCTTTAAAAACCCCACTGCGAGTCGGCCTGGAGGCACAGTGTGTGTTGCAGTGATCCGGTGTGGGACTGCGTAAGGGTATTCTGGTTTCTTGGTGGGCATGGGCCTAGAACCCCGAGACTCCAAGGGAGAAAAGCAGGAGTTCGGCTACGTCCCAGAACTCAGGGTCCTAACAAGCAGTCCAATCCATAGACCTACATTGTTTCAGTCACGTAGGCCATTACAGCCCCTCCCAAAGTGCACAGGTAGGAGGGTGTAACTACAGGCCTCAGGCCCTAGGGATTTACATACTAATGAAGGTCAGAGGGTGGAGCCAATTAACCTTTTCCTCCCCAGAACCTCCCACTTTCTCCCTCCCTACTTAACCCAGGCCTGCCCTGATTTTTGGGGGGGGGGTACTTCCAGATCCATCTACCATCCGCCATGACAAAAAAACCTTTTGGAACCAAGGACTTCCTCGTATCATTGGGGCCTTGCCGGGCCCGCCGCCGCCAAAGCCTCCAGCCCCTGGAACCTGGGACCTTCCTCTGGTATGTGAGACAGGCTGCTGGAAGCCTCCAGGCAGCCTCCACCTTGCAGGTCCTGGGCCGCTGCCTAGTAGGCCCGGGCCTGCTGCCACGGGGGCCCCGGGACTCCACCGCTGGGGACCCGTTTCCACCTAGCGGGCCCCGGGCCGCTGCCACCTGGGCCCGGGGCCTGCCGCTGCGCTGCCGCTTTGGGTCCGGGACTCCACCGCTGCCCGCCATTTTGTCCTACATAATGGCGCCCAACGTGGGGCTCCGAACAGCCACGCAACTAAAAAACAAGCTAGCGAAAAGCCGTCTCTCAGACAACCACCAGGACCCACATCTTCAAGCAAGTTAACCAGGCCGCCACGTCTGCTAAGCAAGTTACTTTACCAAATCTCTTCCTCGGGGTGCTGCTAGGGCCTCTTTCTTCCCTCCCCCTCTTTTCTCTCGGCTGTGGGTAGGCCGGCGTGCGCCCACATGCCCGTCTCAGTCCTTCCGAGGCCTCAGAGCCAGGGCTTGAGACCAGTCGGTCCCTAGCAGAATCAAGGCAAAGGACCGCCAATCCAAGAGCTCTGCACCCCCGTGGAACCAGACTGAGTTTGTTCCCCGTCCAAGTACGAGCCTGGCCGTGTCTACTTGGTGCGGTGTGAGACAAACACAGCCAAACCTTCTGCGGCCCTCCTTTTCCCTGGTGTTGCATAAAATGGACTCAGCCAAGATCCCGTGAGCTCCTGCCTATCTGAAACTACCATCCCAGCCTACTGCGTCATGGCAGACACACCGACCCACAACGCAACAGAGACTCATGCCCGCGACTGCCCATGTAGGGCTTACATCAATTCCCTACAGGTGGTAGAGCATGTGGGCAAAGCCAGCTCCAAGAGTTAACCCCGCTGGTGCCTGCCAAGAACCTCTCCACGGAACCATGAGTAACTCCAGCCTAGCTCACAAGACTAGGCAGGTCTCTCACTACCCCCCCTCCTCTCTCTTCCCTCTCCCCCCTCCACGTGTTCTCCAGCTCAAGGGCAAGATGGCGGCGACTCCCTAGCCTCCACTCTGCCCACCCCCAGCTCCACAGAGAATGGCTCCTTCACAGCTAATTGCTGTCTTTAAGGCCACAGTGCCTGCTGTGATCTTTGTTCTAAAACTTTTCTTTGAGCGAGAGACTCCTTGAGGCTGAGACTGTCCTGTTCCTCTTAAAAAGCTCTGACTTCAGTCTTTAACACACTGCCTGCTAGCATAGGTTTCTCTCTTCCCATGTGTTCTCAAAACTCAAAAAAGATGGCGGCGACACTCTAATCTCTGTTCTCTGCCCTCCCCCAGGGGTAGCCTTTCATACTCTGCCTGCTAGCTTCTCATAAAAACACTGGCTCTAAACTCTAGTTCCTAGTAATTTTTCCCTCAGGGGGTCAGTCTTTCACAGGCTGCCTGCTAGCCTAGATAGTCTTCCCCCACTCCTTCCGTCATTTGCGGCCATTTTGGCTGCCTGAAGCAACAGGGCCGGCACCCTGGTTGCCCCCTTCCCCTTCACCTCTTAGGTCATCTGCGGCCAGCTACAGCCCAGCTGGCTTGCCTGAAGTCCCTTCGCCCCATGTTCCTTTCAGGTGTTCCTTTCAGTTTCTTTCTCGAGGTACATTAGACTTCCCCCACTCCTCCGTCATTTGCGGCCAGTTCGGGCTGCCTGAAGCACAGGGCCGGCACCCTGGTTGCCCTTCCCCTTCACCTGCTAGGTCATTTGCGGCCAGCTACAGCCCAGCTGGTTTGCCTGAAGCCCCTTTGCCCCTGTGTTCCTCTCAGTTTCTTTCTAGTGGCAAAACTCCAGGCTGGCTGGAGAAAATGCGCGCCAATTTCCCAAAGATTCTCCCAGGAGGCTGCCAGCTACACGCCAGCATTCCACGTGTCTCTCTCCCATAACTCAGTCTCTCACACAGAACCTCACTCTTTTGACTCTACTATCAAACCTCTAGGTTTTTCTCAAGGTTGGCCTTTTCCTTCTAAGAAAAACAAATGGGGGAATACCCTGGCCTCTCTGCTAGAGCACCCAGCCGCACATGGCAGAGCAGGACCCTCCCCCCACTGCTTCTAAAACCCGCCTTAATGCCTTTTCTTCCCAACAGGAAGACCTAAAACAACAGTGTTTGTTCTTTTCAACCAAAAATTTTTTCGCTTTTTCTTATGCCTTTTAAGACAAATTTCCTCAAACACCTTTGCCTTTCAGGATCTTAACGACAGACCTTGATGTGCTTGTTCCCAAGTGACTTAATGCTTAATATTCAGCCTTTGCAGAAATCCCCATGCCGGGGTGCTGCTTTCCTGTTTTGATTATCCTATAGGTTCTCCCACAAGTCCAGTGGAACCCCATCTTCTGGAACCTGCCTGAGATGCTAAGCTGCCTTCTCCCCAGCCATCTCGTCAGACTGCAGACTCCAGAGACATGCTGAGATCCAGACACAAAGCCACCTCCTGGAACCTGCCTAGGAGGCCAAGCTGTCTTCTTCCAGCTACACTGCTTAACTGAAGACTCCAAAGCTAAATCCTACAGAAGACAGATCCAGACCTTCCAGCTACAGATGAACTCTTTTGCCAAAGTCAAATAGCTAAAGTTACATGTTAGTGAGGAAAACTTAATGTCTATCTAGATTAGTCAGATGTTATTACCCTCAAACTGTATCACCTATATTCAATTGATTCAGTGATCCTTTGCCTTTCCAACCCCCACCCTCAACTCCCCTTCCTTCCCAACCCCCACCTCAACTCCCCTTACCCTGTGACTTAATTGTGCTAACCCCTCTGGCCTAAATAGTGCTTTATTTTAACTTCCTCATGCAAAATTTTATCACAGATGACACAGTGACCCCCTTTTTTTAAAAAAAGTAAAGGGGAGGAGATGTGGGACTGTGTAAGGGTATTCTGGTTCTTGGCTGGGCATGGGCCTAGAACCCCGAGACTCCAAGGGAGAAACGGCAGGAGTTCGGCTACGTCCCCAGAACTCAGGGTCCTAACAAGCAGTCCAATCTCCATAGACCTACATTGTTCAGTCACGTAGGCCATTACAGCCCCTCCCAAAGTGCACAGGTAGGAGGGTGTAACTACAGGCCTCAGGCCCTAGGGATTTACATTATAATGAAGGTCAGAGGGTGGAGCAATTAACCATTCCTCCCCAGAACCTCCCACTTTCTCCCTCCCTACTTAACCCAGGCCTGCCCTGAGTTTGGGGGGGGGGGGGTACTTCCAGATCCATCTACCATCGCCATGACAATAAACCCTTTTGGAACCAAGGACTTCCTCGTATCATTGGGGCCTGCCGGGCCCGCCGCCGCCGAAGCCTCCAGCCCCTGGAACCTGGGACCTTCCTCTGGTATGTGAGACAGGCTGCCTGGAAGCCTCCAGGCAGCCTCCACCTTGCAGGTCCCGGGCCGCTGCCTAGTAGGCCCGGCCTGCTGCCACGTGGGCCCGGGACTCCACCGCTGCGACCCGTTTCCACCTAGCGGGCCCCTGGGCCGCTGCCACCTGGGCCCGGGGCCTGCCGCTGCGCTGCCGCGTGGGTCCGGGACTCCACCGCTGCCCCATTTTGTCCTACAATCCGGTTTGGCTCTGGGAGGAAGTCTGTGTTCAGCAGCGATCCGGCTTGGCCATGGCAGCGGCACCTCTGAAAGTGTGCATCATGGGCTTAGGAAACTGGGGATCAGCTGTGGCAAAAATTATCGGAAACAATGTGAAGAACTTGCAGAAGTTCTCCTCCACTGTCAAGATGTGGGTCTTCGAAGAGACCGTGAATGGGAGAAAGCTGACAGACATCATCACCAATGACCACGAAAATGTGAAATATCTCCCAGGACACAAGCTGCCAGAGAATGTGGTCACTGTCCCAAATCTCAGTGAAGCTGTGCAGGATGCAGACCTGGTGGTATTTGTCATTCCCCCACCAGTTTATTCACAAGATCTGTGATGAGATCACAAGCAGGGTGCCCAAGAAGGCCCTGGGGATCACCCTCATCAAGGGTATAGCGAGGCCCCTGACGGGCTGAAGCTCATCTCCGACATCACCCGAGAGAAGATGGGAATCGATATCAGCTTGCTGATGGGGGCCAACATCGTCAGTGAGGTTGCTGCAGAGAAGTTCTGTGAGACCACCATTGGTAGTAAAGTGATTCAGAACAGCTTTCTCTTCAAAGAGCTGCTGCAGATGCCCAACTTTAGAATCACTGTGGTAGAGGATGCGGACACCGTGGAGCTTTGTGGTGCTGTTAAGAACATTGTTGCAGTGGGAGCTGGCTTCTGTGATGGTCTCCGCTGTGGGGACAAAATCAAGGCAGCCGTGATCTGCCTGGGCCTCATGGAAATGATCACTTTAGCCAAGATCTTCTGTAGGGGCCAGGTGTCCACGGCCACCTTCTTGGAAAGCTGCGGGGTGGCTGACCTCATCACCACCTGCTGCAGAGGGGGGAACCGCAGGGTGGCAGAGGCCTTCACCAGGACCGGGAAGACCATCGAAGAGCTGGAGAATGAACTACTGAATGGACAGAAACTCCAGGGCCCGCAGACGTCTGCGGAGGTGTGCAGCAGCCTCAAGCAGAAGGGGCTGCTGGACAAGTTTCCCCTCTTCACTGCAGTGTATCAGATCTGCTATGAAGGCAAGCCTGTCACACAGATGCTGTCCTGCCTGCAGAGCCACCCAGAGCACATCTGAAGGAAGTCATGCAGCCATCAGGAACAGCTCTGCCTTGACCATCGTAGGACTACCAGAAAACCAGGGCTTGGCAGTGAGATCCTGCTGAAATGTACTCTGATCTGAACACATAGAAATTGTTGCAGCTTTGTCTCTGTGCCAGGAGAGACACTCCACGGCTAAGATGTGTCGGGTAACAGCTACAGACACACATGCACATGAGTGAGTGTGTGTGTGTATGAGTGTGTGTGTGTGTGTGTGTGTGTGTGTGTGAGTGTGTGTGTGTGAGTGTGTGTGTGTGAGTGTGTGTGTGCGTGTGTGTGTGTGTGTACAAGTGTGCACCTTTCTCATTCTGAGTGTTTCTCTGAACCCAAATCAGGTGTCTATTTTAATGTTCACATTTTAAACTTCCCCTCCAGGGCAGCTTGTAAGATTAGAACTAACTCAGCTAAATTTTATGGCTGTGACTGGTTTATATGCAAGTGAAGGGAAGAACTGATTTGTTTTTTCCTCTGAAACAGTTATCCAACATTCAAAAGGTCCAAATATATGTGTGTTTAAAGATCACCACACTTTACTTTAAACAGCTTCTCAGAGCCATCAGCATGGGCTCCTTAGACTGTGGATGGCTTAACAATCAGGTGTTTTCATTAGATACTCCACTTACACATTGCTTCTTGATACAGTTACCACATATCTCTCCTCTTTCCTCTCCACTCGCTGCTAGAATGGGCTTTTATAGAGACCCAGTGAGGCAGAGGAAGAAGCCATCCCTTCAGTAGCTGACATTTCCTCCTGGGGACATTTTATCATGTTCTTTGCTAGGTGGGACTTTTCTAAAGCTGTGTCTCTTCAGGCTTGTAGAATCTTCAAGGGGGCCACTGTCACTTCTCATGCATGTAAGAAGCCATAGCTGTATTTGGTCACCCAGGGACATGGACACATCCCTCCATCCCTCCAGGATGAGACCTCCTAGGACCTCACTGGGCCTCTCTGACCTGGCTGTTTGTAGGAATGATATGTTCAGCCTTTCCTGAGGCCACAGGAGGGCTTCCTGCCTTGGAGATCTGTGTGGCAAAGAGTTGGAAAGTTACCACTCCAAGTGATGTCCCCAATTACGGGACATCCAGCTGATGATTATACTCTTAAGGAAGAGGGTTCTCGGGCCTCAAAAATAGCCCCTGTGTTTCAAACATTGCCTTCTATGCACTTCAGATGTGCATTACAGTTTGAGAGCCACTGCATTAGAGAATTTATAGCCTTTGATGAACAATGTTCTACAAGAGACAAGAGCCCTGGAGTTCCTGGTTCTCCCATGTGGACCTTGGAATGGCCAGGTGAGTTTGACCATTCCAGTAGCCTGCCTCTTCAAACTTTCCTAGAGGGGGGAAGGAGCCTGGATTCTTGGAACCTGCTAAGCTAAGAAGTCCCAAACATATTAGACTATGAGATTTTTACTAGAATATTAACCATTTCTAGAGTATACTGCTATAGAGTGAGGTGACCCTCACTCTTCAAGAGGAATCAGGATGGCAAACTTCCTGTGAGAGTTTGCTCTATGTAGCCTGGGCTGGCCTTGAACTTGTCACCTTCTTGCCTCTGTCTCCTGAGTGGCCTGGGTTTTGCAGTTTCTGACCTTTCTGAATCCCTGAGGAAGTTTTTAGGAAACAGAATAAGGCACAGACAAGTCAATGTCGACTCACTGAAATGCACACTATCTGGAGTGAGTGCTTTGGATGCTAGAATTAGAACACAGATGATTTTATCTTTATTTAAAAACCAGGTGTCCCGAGGGGGTGGAGAGAGAGCATACAGATGCCATTGTCCTGTGCTTTTAGTTTATGAGGTTTGCACTTCCTCCGCCTGATCCAGGGTTGGTTAGCCCCCACCCTTATCTACATCCCTTGTATAACTGAAAATGATTGTAAAATAAATTTTTATGGAAAAATTTAAAATATCCAAGAAGCATTGTAAAGTCCCACACCTAAAGCGCACAGCAGGATGAAGATTTTCGTTTTCATAATGATGTTGTCAATTAATTTTTTTCTTGCCTCCTGGTAAGTCTGTTTTTTTAAAACTCTGTACATATGCAACAAAGAGTTACTTTTTAAGATATCCAAAGGGCTGAGAGCTACTGTGGTGTCTACAAAGTAGCACAGTGCAGAATTGTTACCTTTGTGTTTTGCATCCTAATTTACATTCACCCTCTCTCTGGCCTTGTACTTCTGGGTTCCTTCCTTCCCCCATGAATGACCCTTACTGACTGACTGACATACCTCTGAAATCAGCTGATGTGCTTATCATAACCCAGCCATAATGGAAACAGGTCAATTTCTTGTTTGTGCTCTGATGGCCATTGGTGTTACTCTGAGTTAGCTATTTTTGTAACCTTGTAACCACGTGATGATGGGTGTTTCTTGTGTCGATTGGATCAGGGACACCTAGATTAGAAACTTCACCTGTGAATGTAAAACTTAGCTCTTGCCTTGTTACTCTCTCCACTGCAGTTTTGGACAAACCTCTGGAAATCCACCCCTGGGGCTAAGCTTGCCATATGGTGTTTTCACAGCTGGCCTAAGGAGAGTGCTGTGTGGATTGCAGTGTCTAAACAGAATTGTTTCTCTGCCACGTCTGACTGGCTGGCTTCATACTTCCATATGTACTTATGTACTGTATTTGTTTATGGACTGTAGGTGGATGTATAGTGTAAAGGTTTGGTTTAATAAAACACAACTCTCAAACCTGAAGAAAAAAAAAAAGAAAGAAAGGAAAACCCCACTGCTAAAGAACTGTAACCACTTCTTTTTGGTCCCTAATGAGAGATGGAAAGTTATAGTTTTTAGGGATATGGACCATGCACATAATGACAGCAATAACTGTATATTGTGAGTTAAATCAGAAATATCTCCTATAGGTTTAGGCATTTAAATTCCTCATCCCCCCTTTTTGTGCTGGTGTTTGGGATGGTGTAGTAGTTTATGGTGGTGCTTGAAGAAATATGTTACTACAGGCAGGCTTTGAGAATACATAGTCTAGCTCAACTTCCAATTTAGTCCCCTTCTTGTGAAAGAAGATAGCTCTCAGCTTCCTCTTCATTCTACTATTTCTGTCACTTGCTGCCATGCGACCCTACCATGATGAAGTCTTTTCCATCTGAAAGTCTTATGACCAAATGAACTATTCCTTCTGTAAGATCCCTTAGACATAGTATTTTATCATAGCAACAGGAAAATAATTAATACAATGGACTTCAGGGGTTTACAAAAAGAACACATAAAATATGAAGGGGATAGTTAATGCTAGAGGAACAGAGAAGGAATTAAAAGGGATAAAATGAGGAGTGGAAATTTTTTTTACCTAAACACTCATCAGCTAAGAATAAGGAAACTAGGTAACTTTAGTCAATAGAAGTTAGGCTTCTGATTGGATTCAAGGCCCACTACACAGGAGAGGACCCATGTTACATAATGCAAATTTGACTAAAACCCACAGCTCAGGAGGTCAAAGAACATAGGGGAGAACCTACACCACATATATTTGGAAAATATTTATTTGTGATAAAAATGCAATTCTATGATTTGAAGCAAAATAGACATAATTAGAAAAGGTTATGTAATTTGAAATAAAAGGGACATAAATAATTGCATACACTTGCTTTAATATGAAAATTTAAAGTATAAAGTTTTAATAAAACTATGCATGTTTATTTACTTACTACTTATATAAAGTATAGGTATTTATGTTGATAATTAATAGTGTGATTTTTTTAATGAATTTCCAGACATACTTAGTTTATCTTAGCCTCCTTCATCCTTCTATATTCATCTCTCTCCATAATTAGAACCTGATTCTCCAATGTGTTTCCAGAAAATATGATGATGACAATCATCCATGATGCCTCTAGTAGCCATATTGAAACCCACAGTCCTTGTTGCTTCTGAGGAGACTGCCAGGTAAAGGTTCCTTGTAGCCAGCAGAGTCTATGGTGAAGTTCACAGTCAATAATGCTACCTCAAATCATATTGAGTTATATGTTCTGAGATATTTTTGTTGAGATCACATATATACTGGCAACAAACATTGTATGTCCATGATACTTCAGGCATCTACCAGCCATGATATCATTGATCCCCACTACCTCATGGGACCATATTAATATGAGTGTCCCTAACTGCCAGTAGAATCTTTACTGATGTCAGTTAGATTCTGCCTAATTCCTTAGAAGTGTTCTGCCATCTGTAACCATATTTATGTTATGTTGCATCCTGTCACTAGAAAAGAGATTTGTATACATGGTCATACCTGCTGTCTGAAACAATCTTGATGTCCCTGATATTCTTGGTAACAGACATCATGGTTTATCCTTGATCCCTGCTTCATGAGCAACTGGGCCATGAGTGAACCCTCCTGCCACTTTGGATAAGTTGATAACATCAGAAACACCAAGAGCCAAGGAAAACATTGACATTACTTAAAAATGATGCCACTGGTAACCATGATGAGATCCATAGTAAGTTTTGTTTTGGAAAAGCACGCTAATGTCTGATATCCAAGGGCCAGAAGAGTCTATCATGAAGATCATTGTCAGTACTACTGCCTATAGTCATAATGAGGTAAGTGCTGTGTGATGCTACTGAAGACACCATTGATACCAGTGATCCTATCTGTTGAGTTTAGTGCTACATGCTGTGACTAACAATCAAGATGGAGTCCATTGTTAATATTGCTGATGGAGATCCTGGTGATGGCTATAATCTGTATTGCTTCTGGTGAACCTGCTGAATTCCAAGGTCCACACTGATACTCAACACCATACTGAGGTAAGTATTTTGAGTGGCACTGGAGAACAGATAGATGTCCAAGATCCTACCCATCACAGGAAATTCAGTGACGTTTCTGATGCATGCATGTAGCCCCCAATATCGATCATGCAATGAATTTTGATGCCTGTGATCCTACCTGTAACAAGAAGCTATGTTGATGATAGTATTGCATGTTGTAACCAGTAACCATGTAGGAGTCCATTATTCCTATTGGTGATGTATACTCTGGTGATGTCTATGATCTGTGTTGCTGCTTAAGAATCTGATGAATTTCAGGGTCATTACTGATGCTGCAGGCATATTGAGGTAAGTGTTCATAGCTGGCACTGGAGAGATTGATGCCTGAGATCTGACACATCACAGGATATTCTGTTGATGTTCCTAATACATTCATGTAGCCCCAGATGTTGAACATGCAGTGTACTTTGATGCCTATGATACTACCTGAAACCTGAAGTTATGTAGATGCCAGCCCTGCATTATCAGAACAGCAATCATTATTCCTATTGCTGATGGAAACCCTAGTTATGGCTATGAACTGCATTGCTGATTGAGATTCTGGTGGATTCAGTAGTCCATACTGATACCCAAGGTCATACTGAGGTTCTGATCTGGCATTTCAGACCCAAATGATGTCTGAGATCAAACTATCTGCAGCAAATTCTATTGATGACTCTCAGATATTCATGTTGTGCCACAAAAAAAACATGTAATGTGTAAGATCCTTACTACCACCAAAAGAAATGATGATGTCAAAAATCCATTCTGCCACTGGAGAAGAGGTGCATGCACATAATATTTTCTTCCCTCAGTATCTATACCAGAGTTATTGTTGTATACCTGGCAACAGACACCATGCTATTTCCAAGACTCATGTTGCCATTGGCAAATTTGTTTTCAGTGATCTCTGCTGCTACTGGGAACATCGTGGGTTGGGAGGGGCTGTCTTTGTTAGAATTTCTATTGTTGTCATAAAAGCCATGATCAAAAGCATCCTGAGTGTGTGGGGATGGGAGGATCATTTCACTTACATTATCAAGGTTGGTCATCTTGCATAACAGTAATCCAAAGTGCCTGAAGTAATTATGATGATGTCAATCATCAATGCTTCATCAAGAAGCCCTGTTTAAACCCATAATACATGATGCTTTTGAGGAAATTGTTAATATCAAGAATCCCTGAGACCAGCAGAGTCCACAGAGGAGTTTCTGTGGTGAATACCATTTCCTCAGGTCATTTTGAGTTACAGGTTCTGAGATATGCCATGTTGAGGTTACATATATAGTGCAAACAGACACCATCGCAGCTCCATTAGAGTTCAGGATTTCAGCAGGTATTATGTCAGTTATTCCTGGTGTCATGTGGTACCACAATAATAGGAGTGTCTCCAAATCCCAATGTAAATTCTGACCAGTTAAGGAGACATGTCCTGCCAGCCTAACCTTTTTGATGTCATGATGCATCCTACCACTAGATGTTTCTGAACAAGGTTCTACTGGTCATCTGAAAATGTGTGGATGTGCATGATATTTCCTGACAAAAAACAAGATAGTATATCACAGATCAATGCTGCCATAGGCACCAAGGTCATGAGTGATTACTTTGTGTCATTTTTGACCTGATTGATGATATCTGTGACCCAACTGCCAAGGGAAATATATTGATGCCATTCATCATTGAGAATAGTGGTCAATATGTAGAGAACCAAAATCAGTGTTGTCCTTGAAGAACTCCCTGATGTGTGAGATACCTGCTCCAGAAGAGTCTTTTGTGAAGTTCATGATCAGGAGTGCTAAGTTTATAATGATGTAAGTGCTGTGGGCTGCTACTGGAGACACAATAAATGCCTGTGACCCTACCTGAAACATGAAGCTATTCTGATGTCAGTGCTGCAGCTATGTTTACCAATTTTGATGGATTCCATTATCCCTAATACTGATTGAGTCACTGATGATGGTTATTATCTGTTTTCCTTCTGAAGAACTGACTGAATTCCAAGTCCATACTGACATCTGAGGTCATATTGAAGTAAGTATTCTGAGCTGGCACTGGAGAACAGATTAATGGCTGTGATCCAATGTGTCAGAGGGAATTCTATTGATGTTCCTGATATATGCATGTAGTCCCTGATGTCAAACATGGAATGTATTTTTGATGCCTGAGATCCCACCTGTAACAAGAAGCTATGTTGATGTCAGTGGTGCATTCTGTGTCCAGCAACAGTACAGAAGTCCATTAATCCTATTGCTGATGGAGATCCTGGTGATGCCTATGGTATGTGTTGCTGCTTGAGAATCTGATAAATTCCAAGGTCCTTACTAATGCTGGAGGCATAATGAGGTAAGTGTTCTTAGCTGGCACTGGAGATCAGATTTATGATTGAGATCCTACCTGTCAAAGGAAATTCAGTTGGTGTTCCTGATACATACACACACACACACACACACACACACACACACACACACACATATATGTATACGTATACGTATATGTATAGTACCTGCTGTTGATCATGAAGTATATCAAATTCTCACTGCCCCCAGGAGTGGCAGTGATATCTAATATCAATCCTGCCACTGGAGAAGAGGTTTATTAACTTAATTTCTTCTGTTCTCTGAATTGATGCTGATGTCACCTGGCAAGAGACAACATGATGTTGTCCATCATCCATACTGCCCTTGGCAAGGTTGTTGTCTGTGTTCCCTGATGCCAGTGGCAACCATGTTAATATCACTAATCCAAAGTGCCTTCAGAAATCTGGATGGTGTGAATCATCTGTCCTGCACCAGTAGCTTTGATTCTGCCCAATTTATGAAAAGGGTTTTGCTATCCCTAAAAATTTTGAAACCCATAATTTATGTTGTTTCTGAAGATATTGTCCACGTTAAGGGTCCTGAGACTATCATAATAAGGTGAAGTTCATGTTAAATAGTGCTACCTCTGGTCATGTTGAATTACATTTTCCGACATATGTTATATTGAGGGCAAATAAATTGTGGCTACAGATACCGGTGTATGTCCATGATTCTTCAGGCCTCCAGCAGCCATGCCAGTAATACCTACTGAAATTTGGGACAGCATTGATATGAGTTTCTCCAACTGCCAATGGGATTATTACTGATGTCTGTTATCCATGATTCTGCCCAATTTATGAGAAGGGTCTTGCTATCCCTAAAAATTTTGATGTCATGATGCATCTTTACCATAGAGAAGAGGTTTCTGTTCATGGTCAAACCTGTCCTCTGAAACTATCTTGATTTCCCTGATACTTCCTGGCAGCAGACTTCATTTTATTTCCCAGATCCGTGGTGCCATATGAAACCAGGTCAGAGGTGTATCTTATTCCCACTTTGGAACAATTAATGACATCAGAGATCCCAATTGCCAAGGGAAATATATTAATGTCATTCATCCATGATGCCACTGGCAACCATGTTGACATTTATAGTCAGTGTGTGAAGGAGAAATAGTGTAGCAAAAAGTGTTGCCTTTGGAGAGCTCCATGACATCTGAGATCCCTCAGCCAGAATAGTCTATTGTGAAGATCATTGTCAGTACTTATGCCTAAGTTCATAATGAGGAAAGAGTACTGAAGTCACATTTGATGCCTGTGATCATATCTGCATGCTGAAGCTATACTTGTATCATTGCTGTATGCTGTGATTAGCAAGCATGATGGAATCCATTGTACATATTATGGATGGAAACCCTGGTGATGGCTATGAAGTCTGTTGATTTTGGAGAAATGACTGAATTCCAAGGTACCTGCTGATACCCAAGTACATATTGAAGTAAGTGTTGTTAGATGGCACTGGATATAGAATTGATGTCTAAGACAGTACCCACCATAGGGAGTTCTACTGACATCACTCATGCAAGCATGTAGCTCCTAATGAGAAGCATGCATTGTATTTTGATGCTTATGATCCTACCTGTAGCAAAAAGCCATATTGATACCAGTGATGCATGCTGTGACTAGCAATCATAATGGAGTCTATTATTCCTATTGCTAATGGAACCCTTGGTGATGGCTATGATCTGTGTTACTGCTTGAGATTATTATGAACCCCAAGATCCACACTGATGCCCAAGTTCATTTTGAGTAAGTATTTTTAGCTGGTACTGGAGATCAGATTGATATCTGGAAACCTACCTGAAACAGTAAAATCGGTTGATGTTCCTCATTCATGTGTATAGCCTCCAATGTTGAACATGTAATGAATATTGATGCCTGTGATCCTGCCTGAAACATAAAGCTATTTAAAGCCAGTCTGCAGATGTGATCAGCAATCATGATGGAGTCTATTATACCTGTTTCTAATGGAGTCCCCTGGCTATGGATATCATCTGTATCATTGCTTGAGAACCTGATGAACTCAAAGGACCACAATGATGTGCTAGGTCTTATTGAGGTAAATTTTCTGAGCTAGCAATAGAGATCAGATTAATATCTGAGATTCTACCTGCCACAGAAAATACTGTTGATGTCACTGATACATGAATGCAGTCCCTGATGTTGACCATGTAATGGTTAAGATCCTTACTGACAACTGAAGTGATAGTGATGTCAGTCACTATCCTACCTCTAGAGAAGACAATTATGAATATAATTTATTCTGCACTGTGAATTAATGCTTATTGATATATACCTGGCAACACACTCCATGGTATTGCCCAAGGTCCATGCTGCCATTGACAACCTGGTTGTCAGTGATCCCTGTTGCCCCTGGTTAACATGTTAATGTCACCATTACCAATGCCTACAGAAACTATGATGATGTCAATCATGTGCGCTGCCTCCAGTCCATGATGCTTCTTGGGATATTGTTAATGTCAAGGATCCCTGAGGCTAGCAGAGTCTTAGGTGAAAGTTTAGATCAATATTGCTGCCTAAGTTCATGTTGAGTTACATTTTCTGAGATATATTATATTGAGGTCAAATATAATGTGGCAACTGACTCCATTGTTTGTCATATATACTTCAGGCCTCCAGGATCCATGATAGTAATCACTGTTGCCTATTGGGACCACTTTAATATCAATGTCTCCAACTGCTAATAGAATCATTACTGATGTCAGTTTTCCATTCTTCTGTGCAATTTACATTAAGTATCTTGTTACCTGTAATCATTTTGATATCACTGTTCAAACTGCCACTAGAGACGTTTCTTTACATGGTTGTACTTTCCCTCTGAAACTATCTTGATATTCCTGCTAGATCCTGGCAACAGATATCATGATATATCTCAGATTCTAGCTTGCACAGGCAAACAGAAACTGAGTGATTGCTACTACCACTTTGGAACAAATTGATGATATCAGTGATCACAACTGCCAAGGGAAATATAGTGATGTCACTATCTATGCTGCTACTGGAAACTATCTTGATATCCATAGTTAGTGTTGTCTTTGAAGATACTATAATGTTTGTGATAACACAACCAGAATAATCTATTGTAAATTTCATTGTAATTTTTGCTGCCAAAGGTAATAATGAGGTAAGTGCCGTGCTGCTGTTGATACTGGAGACATGTTTGATGCCAGTGATTATATCTGCAATCTGAAGCTATGTTGAGATCAGTACTTCATGCTGTAATCATGGTCAGTACTGTGCCAATATCATAATGCAGTAAGTAGTGTGTGGTGCTGTTGTAGATGAGTTTCAAGTCTCTGAAGTGACCTGCAGCCTGAACTATGCTGATGTCAGTGCTGAATGATGAACTCAGGAAACATGATGGTATCCATAGTTTCTATTTCCTAGGAAGATCCTATTGATGGTGATGATCTATGTTACTACATGAGAACAGGCCAAATTCCAAGGTACATACTAAAGTGCAGGGTCATACTGAGGTAAGTGTTCTGAGCTGGCACTGGGGATAAGATTGATATCTGAGATCTTACCTGCCATAGGAAACTGTAATTATTTCTCTGATACATGCATGTATTTTCTTTTTTTAGACCTTGTTATCAGTAATATCCTTGCTGCTGCAAGAAGATATTGGATGTAATTGATTCCTCCTGCCACTAGAGAAGTGATTTATGTCTATAATTACTTCTGCCCTCTGAATCTACACTGATGTCAGTGATTCACTTGTCAGGAGACACCATGCTATATCTAGAATCCCTGCTTCCAATAGCAAACATCAAATTAGAGATTTATCCTGCCACTTTCAACCAGGATGATGATATCTGTGATCCCAATGGCCAACAGAAATATAGTGATTGTAGTCATCTGTACTGCTACCTGTAACTCTGTTGATATCCACAGAAAGTGCCGACTCTTAAGGTCTTGCTGATGTCTGTTATCCCTATTGCTGGAAGAATCTGTCTTGAAGTTCATGGTCAATAAT
>JAJTUV010003262.1:0-79822 GCA_021653895.1 Mastomys natalensis | reverse complement strand
AAAAAAGAATTTTCTTATGGGACCATAAAGAGAGTTCTACAAGAAATTTAAATTGACTATTAGAGAGACTTTTTTTAAAAACAGGAGGAAGGATCAGGAGAGAGAATCACAGATTCACTACATACAAACCAGGCCAAACAAATTTTGCAACTTATTTTTAGTTGATAAATCAGACTGAGCTGCCTGGTGGGGATGAGGGGAGTTATACGTAGTCTTGATCTAAGCAAGCATTATTTCAAGAGCTCAGAGCTTACCTCTATAGAAAACATCAAAATGGGCTAGCTTGTACTATAATTTGCTGAGTCATAACTGATTGAATAACTGTATGCATATGTATGGGGGTTTGGTCTCTTCTTCTTTTACCTACTCTTGTATTAGCCAGGGTGGACTAACTATTCTAACTCCTACATCTAGTGTCCTAAACAATAAGTTTCTTGCTTACACCCTCACAAAATATTACAGCAGAAAGGCCTGGTTTTCACATGGTCTTCTCTCCGTTAGGGTCTTTCTGTCGTATGATGCTGCCATTGTCAACATATAAGGTTTCTGGAAGTCAAGAGTAGAAATGCTAGGTATCATCTCCACCCACATGCCACTGATCAGAATTCAGCCACATGGGAACAAGGGGAGGCTGGCCAATGAGATCTAGCCAGGTGGCTGTCAGTGATCATTGGCAGCGTCCACAAGTATTCCTCTCCACAGATGCCAGTCTTCAGGAAACTCTGTAGTGACAAGCTGGACTCCTCTCAATCTATCGTAAGCAGCATTGCCCCCAGTAACCCAGATGAATATATACAATGGGCCAGGTTATAAGTGTGGCTCAACCATTTTCCTAGGTTCACTCTACCCACCCTCTTCCCTCTAGGTGAATACTTCTCTAGCTTGCTTTCCCACAATTCCTGAGAGGAGAAGGTAGATGGCAGACTCCTGCAAGCCGTGTGATCCCAGCTTAGAGTGTGTGCTTTTCAAATCCCCTTCCCTAGTTAGCAGCCGGGTTCAGTGTGGACTTGGCTAGCTTTAGACAGCAAGAAAGGTTTGTTCAGCAACTTTCCAGGTAAGACAAAGCCGGAAAGAAAAGCTATTAAGATGGATGAAAAATTAAGCCTCAAAAATCTTTTGCCGAACTTGCATGATGAGCTAAGTCAAGAAAATTAAATTGCACATGTCTGGGACCCAGCAGGGGCCAATCACATGCTCTGAAAATTTAACTGAAGTGACTCTAAGGACAGACTGTTTACAAAGGTAGAGGTGGTGTTGAGAAATACAACAAGGCACTATGAAGCATCCAGGGGCTTTTAACAAGCCCCGCCCTGAACCAGCCCTGGGAGCAAGCGGCTTTGCCCCCATTCAGCAAGGCAATTATGAGAAACCAAGCCCCGGACAGGAGCTGTAGCTGTGCATACAGAAATGCTACTACTGTTATCGAACTTGGGCATCATAGGGGCCTGTGCCCCAAGTCAGATCTGGCCACCTGTCCTCACTAAGCTGATTAAAGGAACCAAATTAAAAGTGGAAAGCAATAAAAGATTTATTCAGTGTGCTCACATTGAGAAGAGGGACAAAGAGATCCAGCAGGGAAACCCCCAAGTCAGCCTTTGGGGTTCTTAAGTGAGATCAAAGTTTAAATAGAGGGCCAAGGATTTGCACATCTAAGCAGTCCTAGCCAAGGTGTGACCCCGCCCACCATTGACCTATCAGTCATTGTCTGGGCTTCAGCTTCATCCTGTAAGGCCATCTGACAAGTTGCTAGAACTGTGTGAAATCTCTTTCTGGGAGACAAGCTCCCCCTCTGTGTGGTGCCTTTCCCTTTTCTCAGCATGAGATTCCTGGGGAAATTCCCATTTCTTTGGGGTCCATTGTTTCAACAGTCTGATAATCAGATTGAGAGACACAACTGGTCTCTTTAGAACATCTTCCTTTCTGCCAAGTTGGTTACACAAACAATGCCAATGTTATGAGTTAGAAAGAGATTTGAGATGAGCCTTACCCTGTCCCCTCTCTCTCAAACTCTTGTGGGTACTTCTCATTGGTCACAACCAACTGAGAACCAGAGGACCTGGGAACCTACCAGGTAATACAATCCTCACAAAGCAGCTAGAACAGAGTCCTGAGCAGATGGTAGTATCGATATAATAACAACAATAAAGTAATAACAATAGCTAAACGAAATACTTACAACAAGCTAGTGGTGTGGGGGTGGGGGGAAACTACCCAACAGCTGCTTCAAGGAAAAGACTATACACACTCCAACTAGTTCAGTGCAGGCAGGAGGGTTCCCTCCATCCCTGAAACACACACAACTGTCTGACACCATTCATCCTGTGGCAAAAAGTGATTCTTCACAGGCTGTTCCTTCCATTACAACTGTCTGCTTGCTTGACCATCTTTCCCTTAAGTTGAAAAGAAATATGTTACTGGAGTTTCAAGATGAAAGCAGAGGCTCCAGCAGCCCGGTCAGGCTAGACTCAGCTACACATTTCAATACACTAAATAAAGGGGACATTAGAGTGAAGAGATGGTAGAATATATTGGATAGAAACATAGAGAAGGAGAAAACTGGGGATAGAAAAAAGAACAGAGGAGGTGGGCAGACAGGGAAGAGGGAGAACAGGTAACCAAAACGAAGGAGCCCTATGGAAATTTATCACTTCATAAGCTTATTTTAAAATATAACTTAAATAAGTTTGAGACAGTTGTGATGGCACACTCCTTAACCCAGCACTCAGGAAGCAGAGACAGGCAGATCTCTGAGTTCAAGGCCAGTCTGGTCTACAAAGCAAGTTCCAGGACAGCCAGGGCTAAACAGAGAAACTCTTTTAAAAATCAAAAAAATCCAACAGAAAAGAAAGAAAGAAAGAAAGAGAGAGAGGAAGAGAGAGAGAGAAAGAAAAGAAAGAAAAAAAAGAGAAAGAGAGAGAGAAAGAAAGAAAGAAAGAAAGAAAGAAGGAAGGAAGAAGGAAGGAAGGAAGGAAGGAAAGGAAAGAAAGAAAGAAAGAAAGAAAGAAAGAAGAAAGAAAGAAAGAAAGAAAGAAAGAGAAATTAAAAGTCAGTTTGTAATGTAGCTTACATGGATAGATAATGCTTCTCCTAGAAGCCCTGGGTCATTAAATGAAAATCCTAATGTATAGAGTATCTATTGTGTTTTATAAAAAGATAAAGAGAGAAGGAATATGTTTGGTGGATGTGTAGTCAGGTGTGGGGGAAGGGGGTGCCTCCCTGAGCCCATGCTGAGGCATCCCTTCCCTCCGAGAGACCAACCATAGGACAACAGTATAGTATAGAATAGAGTTCATTCAGGGCATGGGGAGGGAGTTGAGGGAGTAGAGACAGAGAAAGGCAGAGAGAGAGAGAGAGAGAGAGAGAGAGAGAGAGAGAGAGAGAGAGAGAGGAGTAGAGGTCAGCCATGAGCATGTGGAGAGAGGAGGAGGGGAATGGGGAGAGACAGGGAGCATAATCAAGGGGACAGAGCAAGAGAGCAAGAGAGAGAGGAGGGGGCAAGCAGCCCCTTTTATACTGAGTCAAGCACACTTGGCTGTTGCCAGGTAACTGTGGGGCAGAGCCTAGACAGTTGCCAACAGTATCTAAGAGTTGTTAGCCAGGTGTAGGATATTTCTGTATGAGGTATTGGCCAGAGTCCCTGGAGGCCCCCAAGCAATGTAGTTCATTACTATTGCTGTTGTTTGTCCACCAGAACTTGGTGGTAAGATCTTACTGCTGAATATACCACAAACTTTAAACGTAGGGCATAGAGTAATAAAACTGAAGCTGAACTGGAAGCATCATCTCCACTATACAGCCTTCATCATGCCAGAAGATGCTATGCAGGCTGCTAAATCATCAACAGTCTTACCCAATTGTGAATCCTGTGAACTACAATAAGATCTGCCTGCTGTTGAATAGTGGCATGACCATTATAGGGGTAACTGATCGGTTTCTGATTGGATTCTCCACAGAAGGGAACTCACCTTGTCAAGAACCGATGGCTGGGGAAGTTACAAGACCTTAGCGAGGAAACCTACTGCTAGTGTTTCCTAAATGGCTATGTTGCAAAACTGCCTTCTAAATACCCATGATGGTAGCCATAGAATACTTTAATGCTTAGCCTTCATCAGAGATGCTTCTTGCTGCAGTGGGTGGGGATAACTGCAAAAGCCTGTAACTAGCAATAGGGCTAAAAGTAAGTGATGGTGGAGTTCTTGAACCTAAACGTGACAACAGAATCCCCACCTCCAAGGCTCAGAGAACATCAATGGAGATGAGATGGATGGACTGTAAAAGCCAGAAGATGTGCAGCAAAAAGATCTTTTCTGTACAAAGCCTTTATACTAATAAACTCACTGAAGCTGTGGCTATCTGCACAGGACACATACAAGATTGGGCCCATTTACATTTCATCCAGAAGGAGAGAATGACCCATGAGGACCCAGAGCTCCCTGAGGGACTATTGGCAACTAAGAGCTGCTAAAGGAAGCAGTAATGTTTTCTTTAGTGGAATAGCCACTGAGAAGTTGCCCTTACTACTGTAAATAACATCCCACCCATGCTTGGCAAGAAATTACAATCCAACTCAGTGGGCTATACACAAAAAGAAGACAGGAGAGTGGGAATCGGAATGGTGGTAAAGAAGTTTCCCAGTGGGAGGGGGATGAAAGTAGGTGGAAGGTGAAAATTACTAGAACTCATTATGTGAATGTATGAGTCTGTCAGATACTACTTAAAATGGTAAGCAATAATAATTCATTAATTAAAATCTTTTTAATGAGTGTGCTGGAAAGTTTTATGTCAACTTGACCCAAGCTAAAGTTATCTGAAAGGAGATGTCCTCAGTTGAGAAAATGCTTCCATGAAATTCAGATGGACAGCATTTTCTTAATGAATGATTGATGGAGAAGGTAATCTTGAATCTTATAAGAAAGCAAGCTGAGCAAGCCAGTAAGCAGCACTCCTCCATGGCCTCTACATCAGCTCCTGCCTCCAGGTTCCTGCCTTGAGTTCCTGATCTGATTTCCTTCAGTGAAGAACAGTGTGATATGGAAGTGGAAACTGAAAACACCCTTTCCTCCCCAACTTAATTTTGTCCATGGTATTGCATTGCAGCAATAGAAACTCAAATGAAGACAACAAGAGACCTGAGTAAGAGCTGGGGATATAGCTCAGTGGTCATAGTGCTTGCCTGGCATACACAAAGCCCTGGTTTCAATCCACAGCATGATATACATCAGATAGAGTGATGTGTACCAGTAACCTTACCACTTAGAAGATAGACGCAAGAGGATCATAAGTTTAAGGCCACCCTCAGCTCTAGATTAAGTGTGATGCCAGTGTGGGTCACGTGGAACCCTGTCTCAAAAGAAAGAGACCAGGCAGAGTATGGTGGAGCACACCTTTAATCTCATCACGTGGGTATAGACTGTAGGATCTCTGTGAGCATTAGACCAGTTTGGTCTACATAGCAAGTTCCAGGACAGCTAGAGCTACATATTGAGACTTTATTTTTAAAGGGGGGAGAGTAAGAGAAGGCGAAAAGCATAAAGAGGAGATTTGACCAATGTGACCATGTTGGAGAGCAGTTTGAAAAGCAATACAGCTCAGTGATACAGCATGTTTGAGACACTAAGTCTAATTCCTAACACTGTTTTTAAAAAGATGGGGGGAGTCTAGTGCTGTCAAGTCTGTCTTTAAAGAACTCACATAAGCAAAATAATATACAGGAGGAGGCTACCTCTTGCCCTCCTGTCCCATTTCTTTATTTTGGAAGTAGCAGTACAAGTCCAGATGTGGTCTGATGGATTGCTGTCTCTCTTTTGGTTCTGCAAGGTGGTCCAAAGGAGTTCTTATTATTTGAGGGGATGAGCTAGTTCCCCAGAGATAACTAGTCCTGCTCCAGGGTACAGTTTTTCCATCATAGATAACTTTCCTCATTTCTGGGTGGTCCATCAGCTCGCTGCTGCTTGGGAGTGGTTTCATCCTTCCATCATAAAGGTGGTTATCACTCTTGTAGTTGCTGGAATCCAAAGTGACTTCAGGTTTAGGGCAATGCCTAGAAGTCTTGAGGTGTCTTTTGTGGGGGTCTTGAACAGGTGTAAAAGCTCACAGCAAGGTAACCGGTGCAAAAGCCAAGGCACTCACATGCCTAAGGCTTCGGTAGTAGTAGATGCATAGCATATTCTTTGGGAGTAATGTCAAGATTTGAAGGAATGTTGAGTTCCCAGAGGACCAGGAACCCCTCTGTAGGAATGTGGAGAGAGGAATGTATGTGCTAGTGGAAACGGGGTGCCTACCGTGTAGTGTTAAAGTCTGAAACTATCCAGGTGTAAGTCTGGGTGATGTGTGCTTGCTCTGAACCATTTTCCTCGTGGTTGCTGGGGGTCCTAGGAAGACTCAAGGGCTAATTGATTCCTAAGGAGCTCAGGGCGCTTAACTGCTGTAGGTCTGATTCCACAGCCAGGGGCCGTGAGTCAAGGATTCCTAGCAAAAGGTTTGTTTTGAGGAACAGCCTTGCTACACAGCCTTGACTGCCCCCAAACTCAGTATATAGCTCAGGCTGGCTTTAAATTTGCAACAATTCTCCTGCTTCTGCCCCTTGAATGCTGCTATTACTGTCACACAGTACCATGCCACTGATAAATGCACTTGCCAACCCCAGCAAGACAATGAATGTGGGGCTGGGGCCTCAGGGGAAAATCAGGCTGAACAAAAGTCTGACGGTAAGTGTAGTTCCATAGCAGGTAACATAGGGACACAGGCGACCAAACCTAAATGGCAAATTCACCAAGACCATGAAAGTTGAAGCACACCCTCACCTGCACAGCCAGCCAGCAGTTATTGGCCCTTCCGAAACCCCCAAGGGAGCAGGAGTCCTCAAGCTCTATTGCTCCAGGCCAGCAAAAGAAGTTGTGGCAGTCCCCTGAGAGAGAGAAAGCTGTCCTACAGAAAGCCCCGAGGCTGAGCTCCATCCACTAAAGGCAGCTAGCAGCAGACATACAGGAAAATGGGAAAAGGCTCCCGCACTGGTGCAGAAAGAAGGTTCTGGAAGCCAGAATTGCTTGAGGGACCTGTTCCCTGCCCTCAACGTAGAGGTTTGTCTGTCCTGTCACATCCCTCTTGCTGCTGCTCTGGGCCTGGGGTGCCTTGGAGAGCTAGATGTCTCTGTCTCCAAGAAGATGTGCTGCTTCTTGCCCACTCACCCCTCTTCCACTTAGGGTTGCACTTGATCTTCATAACCCTCCCAGGCTGCTATAAAATGTAAGACCTGTGATGCCCCTCAGACCTGCAGGGTAGCACAAAAGGTGTTTAGGATGGGAGTCATGGCACCAGTAGAGGTACCCCCGATTTTATGACTTGTACCTCTTCTTACGCTTTGTTTTCCTTCAGCTTTTGCATCTCTCCATCCTTTCAGTTCATGACCACGCACCTTCTAAGATTCCATCACACTTTCCCATCACCAAGTTCCACAGGGCTCTGGCAACTGCAGCAATGGGGATGGTCTGTGGGATGCGGAGGAGCTCGTGTAGATTGTCTGAAGTTTTTGGATTGTTTCTGGCTTTTGCTTTAGAGGTGTAGGAGGGGAGCAAAAGACACAATCCAGGTGGCTAATGGCCCAGAGATCCCCTAGCACACAGCACAGTCCTTGTACCCAGATGGATGTGTTATGGATCAAATGTCTGTGGGTCCCAACTATATGCACTGAGGTCTAACCCACAGGACACTTTTATGTGCTGAAGCCTTTGGGTAGCAATTCAGTTTAGATGAGACCCTACGTGTAGGGTTCATGTGATGATATTGGTAGGGAAGAAGAGGAGGATGAGGGGAGAGGAGGAAAAGGAAAAGGGAGGAGGGGAATTAGAAGGTGGAGGAAGAAGGAGAAAGAAAAAAGGGAGAAAAGGTGCTACATATACACAGTTGTCATGCACCAGTCTATGCTCGTATGTAGGCATGTCTGGAATCCTGCTCTGTTCCTCCCCACACTATCCATTTGAGATAAAGTCTCTAACTGAACCTGGAACGAACCTGGCAGACAGCAAGTGGTCCTCCTTTGTCTTCCCTCCCAGAGTATTAGGATGTAGCTCTTTGTGTAGGTGCTGGGATCGAAGCTCAGGTTCACATGCTCACATAGCAAGTGCTCTTACCTGAATGTTCTAAGGGGAATATTACCTCTCTCTGCTATGTCTTCGGTGTCTGTAAAATAGAGGCAACAACAGAACCTTCTCTATAGGACTATAAGGATTTGATGAGTAATGAAGCATATATAGAGTCATGTCTGACACATATGTAAATTCTAGGTGAATGCATTATAATTGCTCTAATAACTCCTGGGTAGTTAGGCCTGCCATTGAGTAGGGTGGTATCGATGGAGTGACGCATTAGCAGTATCAGAGTGGAGTCACTAATGCCAAACTCGACCAAATGAAACCAGGTAGCCATGGAAAAAGGCTTCTCCCGCATTAATATCTCTTACAAAACCTATGCAAAAAATTCCTCAACCATGCCCCCTGTATCTCAGATAAGCCACTGTGACAGGTAACATGCCTAATCATGGCTATCTCCAACAATAAACTCACACCAACTCCTGAAACAAAAATCCCAAGAACCAGTCATTTTTATTTGCAGACAGTAAACACAGACTTCTTTTCCTTCTGAGAGGCTTCCCCTTATACCAACTGTTAGCATTCTGTCTAAACTCCACCCCCACAGTTACCTGGCAACAGCCAAATGTGCTCCTCCCCACAGTTACCTGGCAACAGCCAGGTAGGCCTGGCCCATTATAAAAGGGGCTGCTTGCCCCCTCTTCTCTCTCTTGCTCTCTTGATCTCCTGCTCTCTTGCCTTCTTGCTCCCCCTCTGTCCCCTCACCCTTCCTCCTTCTCTTCCCCCTCTCTCCAAGTGTTCATGGATGGCCTCTACTTCTCTCCGCTGTCTCCCTCTCCCTCTGTGTCTCTCTCTCTCTCTCTGTGTCTCTCTCTCTGTGTCTCTCTCTATCTCTCTCTCACGCTGTCTCTGTCTCTCTCTCTCTCTCCTACCTTCTTAACCCCCCTCCCCATGCCCTGAATAAACTCTGTTCTATACTATGCCATCATGTGGCTGGGCCCTCAGGGGTAGAGATGCCTCAGCATGGGCCCGCTGAGACATCCCCTTCCTCCATACCTCACCACACACCCATAGAAGAACATATTCCTTATCTCTTTATCTTTTTATAAACACATCACCAACCCTCTAGGATAGACCTATGGTCCACCATAGCATGCATACTTGGAGAAGAATTTTGAGAAAGTAAGGAACAGTTATCCAGTGGTATGAACGCACAGCTTATCTTCCTAAGATTGATGCCCAGAACCTTTTATATCCACATGTACGGGGAGCTGATGACATCCAGGACTTTCCATCCCAACCCCAGGATCCTACAGATGGTAACAAAGAACTGGCCTTTGGTGTTGTTTTCTCCCTTGGGTCACGATGTGACTCCTAAGGCTTCCCTTCAGGCACTGTGCCTGAGACCATGTGTTTACAGGATGTCTTCTCTGCCTATCCAGTTTCCCTTTCTTTTGGATCAGGCTCTAGGAAGCATTTCCTAAAACAACACCCCCAATGTGAACCCTCATCTAAGGGTTTGCTGGGGAAGCTCCCCTCAAAATCTATTTTTATAGAAAAGAGAACCGAACAAGAGTTTTGCATTATCCGAATCTAGTATCAGGCAGCTACTGAGCGCTCTTGAGTCGGATCATTAAAGGAGGCAGGAGGAAAGGATACAATCACTGCAGCAGGGAAATGGACTGCAACAGAGCAGCCCCGGAGGCTTGGCTTCAGGGGCGTGTGCATATGGATGTTTCCAACTACACAGAGAGCCAAGCCATGAGCCAGCAGACCACAGAGAAAACCTCGGTGAAAATAGACCGTGTAGCTGTGAGTTGAGCCTGCCCATTCTGACTGCACTGTGGGCCTTGCTAACTACCTAGCTGGGAACATCCTCAGGGCAGGGGAGATGGAGTGGAGCCCAAGGTGCTACTGGGACCAGGAAAAGGAAAGCACTTCAGCATCTAGTGTCAGGTTCAAAGACTCCAATATCTGCCTAGGAAGCCAGTCATTACTGTGGGGTCCTGGAAAGAGAGAAACAGAGGAAGACAGACAGGGGAGAGGGAGGGAGGCAAAACGAAGAAGGGGGAGACAGACCCAAAGAGATGTTTAAAGAGATCCAGAGACTGAAAGCGAGATAGTCTGCGAAACAGAAGCAGGGTAAACAACAAGAGAAAGATGAGGTAGACTGAGGACAGTGAGGAGAAAGCCCAACAGAGACAGATGCTAGAATATGCTCTTGGAGAAACAGGAAGTCCCCCAGATGTGAGGATTGTGGCAAAACGTCAGCCCACCCCGAGCCCTCAGAAAAACTGTTTAGCCTAGTCTAACAAAATCTTCAAGGCCCAGGAGGCCAAGCCCAGCCCTCTGCCCAGCCGCTTCATGCTACAAAGCACCCTAAGCCTAGCCTAGGCCCACCCTCCCTGACCTAGTACCTCATGCTCCTCTCACCAGAGCAACACAGGGGCTTACACCCCCTCTATGAACAAAGCAACACAACCCTCTCTCCTTGTAGCAGAACAGGTCTCCTTGGCAGCAGAGTTAGCACCCGAGAAGGGCCAGTGGGATAAGCATTGTCAGGGAACTTGTTTTCCAGGGAGCTGAAGCTGTTCAGATGTGCCATGAGCAATTGCCACTCTGCTCGCCTCCCCCAGCAAATTATTCTGCTGGAGTTTCTTCCAGCGTTTGGAGCTGTGCTGCTGTAAATGCCAGAAATCATGTACATTAAGCCTGGAGTGACGGCGGGCTTATGGATGGATTTACCTTCAAACAGAGGCCGCTGAGGCGCCCAGCGTGGGGGGCGGCACTTTATAGATGCTGCTCTCTGCTTGCCGAGGCCTTAAGCGGTCGAGCTGGCCATGTAATCAATTTCTCATGTAGGCCTGGCTCTGGGCCATGTGCTCCCAGGCAGAGCTTTGGGACACAGCCCCTGTACCTACATTCCTGGGGTCCTTCTCCACTCCCCTTTGGAGAGGAACTTTTCCCATCTGTCTGAGGTGCAGGCTGCTGGCGGCTGGAGAATGTTAACACTAAGCAACAATGCCTGGGAGGTCCAAGGTCTCTCCCTTTACAGCCCCCTCCTCCCCGCTTCTCCATGCAACCCTCAATACGAACTTGCTGCTCTAGGCTTGGCCTCCTACCCTTAATCCCTTCTCATTTCCAAATCTGAATCAGAGGTTTCCCTAGACTGTTATGCCTGGAACCGTCTTGTCCTCCCCCTCCAACCTCACCCCTACCATAAGCTAATGCTCCTCTCTTCTGGAAACAGAAGCCGGAGTCACTGGCTTCGCTATTTCTCCTGAATGCTTCCTTCTCTGCTCCTCTGTCACCCCATCCCTCTTAAGCCTAGTCAGCCCACCCCTTGCCATCTCCCTTCAGCTCTAACTTCCCAAGATTCCTGCTGCAAGAAAGTCTCCACTCAGCTGTCTAGCTAGTGCTATGGGGCTTTATCCTAAGCAGTCAAGTGCCCCGAGTGTACCTATCAGGGATGCAGGCTGGCTCACGGATCTCCTCTCACATTCTGTGTTTTTCAGTTAATATCGTAGAGTCCACAAGCCCTTCTTGTGAGGTGACTTTGACACTGTTGACGGAGAAGTGAAGTGTGGGTTCCCCTTCCCAAAGTCTAACTGTGGCAAAAGTGATCCTATGTGACTCAATATCTGGTCATAAAAGACAATATGGCTTCTGGCTGGTTCAGTGAACTGCTCAGAATTGGAGCTCCCATGGGCTATGTCTCACTATATGAGGCCCTCAAGTTGTGACAAAGCCCCAAACAGCTGATGCTAAAAGAGTACTCCGAGGGCCTGAGAGAAATGCTCAGCTGGTTTCTCTCCCCAGGTACTCCACCCCCAGCTCCCTTCTAACCAGCCACTGTCAGAGGTCCCTGCAGAGCCCATACAATTTCTGACACACAGAAAGCGGCAGGAGATAATACAATGGCTGACTTTGTTTCAGACCGCTAAACTGTGGGGTGATTTGTCACACAACAACAGGGAATCAGAAGAGCTTTCATGTCCACAAAACCAGTTTTCAAAGGTTAATGAGTCTTAATACAGTAAAAAAAATACAATAAGACATACGGTAATGCCAAAACAAGGCGCAACAATCCAATCTTTCTTTAATCATCAAAAGGCATTTGCAGCGTTGCAGA
Organism: Mastomys natalensis; assembly: GCA_021653895.1. Classification (NCBI taxonomy): domain Eukaryota; kingdom Metazoa; phylum Chordata; class Mammalia; order Rodentia; family Muridae; genus Mastomys; species Mastomys natalensis. The sequence goes on along the minus strand of JAJTUV010003262.1, from coordinate 67,603 downwards.
GCACAGCGTGTTGAGTATCAATTCTCATTGCATGGCGTCCGGGGATCAGAGAGAGGTGTCTAAGCCTCCACGGCTCCCAGGCCCTGCATGGGTTCATTCACAGCCTGCACACTGGAAAACACACGTGACCACAATTGTCTGGCCACTTAACTCTTAGGAGGAAAAGAACAAGCAAAGAATACAGAGGCAGAATTGGTTCCCCAAAACAATTCCTAGGCATCCTTCATTCCAACATTTCCAAGCCTTTCTGGTGCCAGGAACTGTGTCCTCCACCAACCCAAGGAGTTAGGTAGCTGATGGTCTGGGATGTGGGGTCCTTTCTTTTTCATCCAGATATGGGGGCTGAATTTCTCCTTGGCCTAAGCAGTGTGCTGGGAGGTTGGCAAGCCTTCACTCCTTCTGAGGATGTTTCAACTTTTTCTATTCACTCAAGCCAAAGGATACACCACCGAGCAGCAGGGTAAGAGCAGAGCCTACGGTCTGCAGGTGGACAGCATCGGGACTGGCAGGGTGTTACCTGAAGCAGCTTACTGGGCTTTGCTGTGAACTTGTTTTACCTGTCTGTAAAATGGTGCTGGTTGGGAGGGCTTTCTTCAAGAGGCAATTTTACGATTGAATGACTTTGTCTGTGTAAAGAGCCTAGAGAAGAGCCTACTGGGTACAGCTACTACGGAAGTAGCACCCACCACTGATCACTACGGTTGTCTTGGTATTCTAGGCTACTGGCTTTAGCAGGTCCTGTTTAAAATCTTACCCGTGGTCTAACTGTCAGATACTAAATTTACCTTCCTTTCATTACCTCTCCTCAGCCTCAGCTCTGCTTTCTAATTCTCACATGGGCACGCACATGCTCACACCCACACCCACACTTAATAATTGGTCCTTGTTTGCCACAGGCCACACCGCGGTAATGCATTAGTGAGGGAGGAACAAGCTGCTTTATCTTCCTCTCCAGGCAGAAGCCTGTGTGGGGAAGATGGATGTGGAGCATCCGCCTGCATTGTCAGAAGAAAACACACATCAGGGAGAGCTCCACAGTCTCCAGAGAAGCAGATCAGGGACTGTCCCTGCAGCCCTGACCTTCTGAGTCCTGGAAAGCCTCAGAGGCCAGTCCTGTGGGTTGCTGCCACTACTGCCCCTCAACTTAAGCTTCAATTCTCAGTGCCTGTGGCTTCTGCCAGCCTCTGTCCTCAGCTGGCTGTTGAGTCTGCTGCAGGCTTGCTGCTGTGAACACGGTCTCCAAGGGGACAAATACAGTACATGTCAGGCAGAGGAGCGGAGACAGGAGGGAGTCACAATGATGAAAGACACACAGCAATGCCTTCCCGAAGCAAAGTGACCCTTTACTCAGATCCCTGTCTCGTGGCAGATCTGACCCCAAGGTAGCTCTGCTGGACCAAGGCTGTCCCTGAGTGAGCTAATCCAGCAAAGCCCTGCTGTCCACACACAACTGGAAAGATCTCAAGAGGCCAGCAGGCCACGCCACCAGTCTACTCACCATGCAGGACATTTACAGCTGGCATCGAAAGGTCCTGGAGGTCCATTGCCAAAATAGATTAATATCACAATAGGGGAGTAGTTAGGAAAGAGATAAATCAATCTCGTTTGGAGGGGTACATTTAGCAAAACAAAAACAAGCACTGTAGCACTGGATTAGTTTCCCAAGGTTGGGTTTGGTTGTGAGTCATTTGGCACATATTTATAGAGTGACAACTACAGGCTAGGCACTGCAATTGGCTTGAGTCCTCATTCCAGCAAAGTTCTATGCCTATTCCTCTTCCAGAAGGCAGTTTACTGGGAAGTAATTGTACTGGAAGTTGGAGCATCTGTGAGAACCTGCCTTTTGGGCCTCCAGCAATAGGGGACAAGAGAGTGATCTCCCAGAGCTCCAGCTGCAGGGCTCTGAAATCTATGCTGGCTCCTAGATTAAGACTATGTAGCTCCCACTGAATGTCCTAAACTTATAACAGTGTGTGGCAGTGTGCAAAGGCAGGTCTGCCTAAAGGAACTGGAGTCCTCTAAACAGATGGCTTTGGGTTGAGCCAAGTCTCCAAGACTTGCTGAACCATCTGCAGAAAGCATGGCAGTCTCAGCCACTGCTGCCTGGTGCCCTCTGTGCCCTCTCCCCGCCACTCAAGTGAGACACCGCTTTTTGGCTCCCCCAGCCTTCTCCAGCTCCCATGCGTATTTTCCTTAATCAAATCCATGCCCATTCATTTCTATCCCTGCATCTGTCTCCCTCCTCCTTCTGCAAAGACTGTTTAGATGGAACATCCTGTTGCTTTTAGCCAGGAACTCTTGAAGAGGATTGCACTGTTATCTATCGGACCCCTTGCAGACCCCTGAGGTGGCCCATTCATTAAGAGCCTCTTCATGCACTTTGAATCTCCCTGATGGATTCTAGGAACTATAACAACTTACAGCATCCCCAAGGCTCCTGACTCTGGTTGCTCTCAGCAGATGTTGCTGACCCATGGTGGGGAGATCCTTGACATCAAACTCTCCCATCATATTTCAAGAGCCTTTGATTTATTAATATAATTAACAACTATTGCACAGTGAGCTCATTGCCCAGTGCCAAGCTCCCTCCTCACATCACTGACTTCATCTAGTGCCTGACTCTGGGCATGCATTGCACCAGTAACTGAAGCAGTCCCCCACCACTCAGCCATCCACCCAGCGAGCCGATGCCCTTCTCCAAATGACAGCTCTATTGCCTGCTCAGCCTCAGTAGCCCCTCCTCCTTTGTGAATCCGAATCAAGACATTTGCAGGCAGAACACTGAGATCAGATCTCAGAAAGGGCAAGCATTTTCCCAAAGACAAGTGCTGCCCAGGTTGAGAAATTCCAGGCACATAGCTTAGTAACAAAGTCCAGCTTGGCCAGGCCTTGAAGATGATATATATTCAACTCCTCTTTCTAATCCTATCCTGTTTTATGCTCCCCAAGCCATTTCTTTCCTCTGTGTGTCTCGCCTTCGTGGTACTTGAAAAACAAGGCCTCTGGGCTCTCATCCAGGACACATCCTAGGCTTCCTCTGACCCTCTGAGCCTGATCCATCTTCCCCGGCCCCCACATGAGGAAATGTTCTCTCTAGCTCACTTGGAGATGAGGCTCTACATACTAAACAGAAAGCCGCCGGCTGGCTGGCTGGCCAGAGACCTCACGCGAGTTACTTGGCATCTGCAATCTTCAATTCCCTCATCTGTAAAACAGGGTCACTGGGAGGATTAAAGGGAAGAATGAATGTGAAAGTGACTGTAAATCCTCACTACCCAAAGTGTGGTCCTTGGTCCTAAAGCTGCACCCCCACACCCAGGGTGACCCTTTCCCCTAAGTGATACCACACAGTCGGACAAGCTTTGCTTTCAGAGTTTTAGGGAGCACAGAGCCCTCTCTGCCATATTTAGTTGCTTCTTCTCCTTTGTGCAATTACACTGTCAGCACTCCCCAAACACCATTTCCACTGCCTCAGCAAAAAGGCTGGGGCAGAGGGTGAACGTGACGATATACATATACTTGGAGGGGAGCCACTTACCATAGCTTCATGGTCAAGGATCATGGTGCCCCTCCCACCAGGTGAGAAGAAACGTCTGGAAATGGACAAAGGGGCCTGAGCAGGAATAAGACCAGTATATCCCCTCTAGTTTCAGGCACTGCTGGATGGTAAACTGTCCTCATGCCATGTTTCTGTTGTATAATACATTGTCTGCAATCATAGCAGGTTCTCTCTCTCTCTCTCTCTCTCTCTCTCTCTCTCTCTCTCTCTGTGTGTGTGTGTGTGTGTGTGTATGTGTGCGAGTATGCTCTCTCTCTCTCTCTGTGTGTGTGTGTGTGTGTGTATGTGTGCGAGTATGTGTGTGTGTTACACACCAACAACAGTTCATTATTTGTGTGTAAATAAGGGATGCCTTTCCTTGGGAGAAAGCTCCTAGAGGAAGATAGGCTAAGTTGGTTTGGACTTAGACAAAATCTCCAAACACACTTGAAGCAAAGAGAGACTGGTCTTGCTGGATTCAAAGGTAAGTGGCAGTACTCCATGCCAGCCAGGCCACAAGCAGCCCAGACCATTCCTGGAAGGCCACACAACCTGGGTAACTTCAGGCTGTACATTAGCTATTTTTCTTATTGCTGTGAAGGTACCTGGCAGAATCAACTTAAGGGAAGAGGGACTTATTTTGGCTCACGGTTTCAGAGGTGTCAGTCTGTCATGACAGGGAAGGCATAGGGGAATGGAACATCTTCCACAGTGGCAGCCAGGAAGCTGAGAAAAGGAGTGCTCCTTTCTCCTTTCCCCATTTTTATGCTGTCCAACTCCCATGAAATGGTGCCATGTGCCTTCAGCATGGGTCTTAGTTACTCAGTTAATATCTGGAAATCCTTCACAGACATACCCACAGTGTGCCTCTGTCTCCTAGGTGACTCCAAATCCAGCCAGGCTGAGAGTGAAGATTATTTATCACAGGGCCATATACTTAGAGACAACTAGTTAAAGCAAACATCTATTTGTTTGCCCGTGTAGTGCAAGAAACCCTCTTTTCAGCTGGGCACACATTCCTCTCCTCCAGTAAAGAAGATCTCTTTCAACTTCAGTTTGCATCCAGGTTTGACTGTATGGATGTAAGCAGAGGCAATGGCTGGGGAAAGTGTCCTGGAAGGGAATGGGTGCATCTTTCTTTGCCCCTTCCTTCTTGCCTTCAAATAAGGATCTATAATGGGCTATTCAAGAATGGACATTGAACCATGAGGTAACTTTGACACTGAAAGCCATGTGCGCGGAGTAATGAGAGCAAAGGAACCTAAGCAGCTTACACTCACACCTAACAATCCTGATGTCAACTGTCCTCACCTCCTGGGAATTCCAGCTTCCGAGACTTTTATGGAAGAAATCAGTTTTCATTAGATGCAGATCATTTTGGACTTTTCATTGTTCACTAAAGATGATACCAAACATGGGGCCTGCATTGAGGTTCTCCAGTGTGCAGAGTTTGACATGAAAAGGATTTTAGTGGGGTTTAAGCTCAAGGTCAATGCTTAAGCTGGACTGATGGGAGATCGAGATCAAGCACAAGAGAAATTGAATGGTAACCTGGTCATAGCTATGGCTTTGGTAGAACCCATAGTGACCTCCAAAGTGGAGATGGCAGTTCAAAGTTCTTCTGAATTAAGGCAAGAGGTCTGGACCATCCGACCTTCAGCTTTTTCAGCTGTAAAGTGGGCATGCTACTGATCTTGAGCTTGTCATCAGGATAAAAAGCAATGTGGATGAACACAGTCACAACCAGCCTGGGGAAGGCTGGAGAACTTAGGCTGTAATCTCTGGGTCCCACATCGCTATTTCAACTAAGTGGCCTGCCTGTGCATCCTTAAGCAGGAAAAGACCAGCCAGATAGCTTGGCAGGCAGAGTGTTTGGTATGCAAGTTTGATGACCTGAGTTCTATATAATGGTGGAAGGGACAAAAGGACTCCTCAATGTCCTCTGAATTTCACACGTGTCATCACGTGAGTATTCACATATAAAATACACACACACACACACACACACACACACACACGACAACAAATTAAATTTAAAAAACAATTGACTGTCACTTTTCTAGAACCTTCTCTCACAGAATCTTCTTCAACTGAGAGACCTCAATTGTATCTTCAACGTTTTCAGAGTCTTCTATTCTTCATCGCATCACATCTCTTACCACATTGAGCTTGACTGTTTTCCTGTGCTGGAAATTCCACCATAATCTCTACCTGCCCCATTATGCAGTACAGTGCCTGCCTGGCACAGGGAAATGGCCAGTGTCTGACTGGGAAATGGACAAGGCTGATTCCTCATGATGTGGACAGGACAAACTATTCACCCCAGGCCAAGAAGCACAGCTGTGTGGCTCAATTTTATCATCGCTTATTAAGAGTCTCTGTGGGCCTCAGCATCCTCACCTACACAATGGGACTAATAATACAAATGCAGCTGTTGTGTTGGTTTAAACCCTGTACACCATGGTGTATTATAGTGTTAGAGAAGGGAGATGGGTTTCCTTAGTGGAGTCTAAGTCTGTAACTCTGTGGGATTGTTTTCAATGCAGAACATTCTGGCTACAGTGTTCTGCCAAATTAAGCAGGCACCAAAGTGTGGGCCCAGGGACAATTTGCTGCATCCCAAGGGTAGTCCTAATGCCAGCTTCTCCAGTCTGGAAATGGAAACTGTTTGGTCATTCAGGCCAGGAGGTACTTGCTCTCCAGAGAGTTCCAGCCCTGGAGGCAGAGACAATAAGACAGAGCATTTGGTTATGGGATGGCAGCCACTTCATAGCATGGCTGCCAAGGTGAGGAGGTGCTGCATTGCACAAACAGGATTCAGGGATAGGGCTAAAAATCTTTCCAGAACAGTTGGGAACAGCAAGAAAAAACTTATGATTTCTAACTGTCTCAAGTATGCTCAGATGAGAGGTCTGACATAAATCTGGAGGGCAGCTATGATATTCCTACACTGGTCTGACACAGGAATTCAAAACATCCTGGCCTGGAAAACAAGCATGTATTGATAATACATTTAAAAGACAACAGGGCAGAATAGGTAAGAAGTAGCCTTCCAGCACCCAAATCTTATCTCCAAAACTTGTTCACTGTGCTCCTTCAGTCAAATGATTTTCTATGCTCTGATTTATCCAGTTCTGTGAACTGGGCATAGTGATAATTCTTACATCACAGTTTTGTAAATTCTCATGGACAATGCAGGAAGCCTCTACTACCTGGTAACAGTCCAGAGGTGGGGAACTGGAAGATTCTACCAATAATAATAATACACAGGGTCCTGACATGCAAAGGCCACTCAGTAAGAGATCAGAGCCATTGGATATGGGCATTGCCCCATAGAAAACAAAATAATGCAGCAATGCTGAATTCAGCCAAAAGACAGTGAGGGGACACTCAAGAAGAAATAGCCTCCAACTCTGACCAGGTAGGAAAATGCAACTCAAACTAGCTCAGATTATATGTGTGTGCTCATGTATAGGCATATGTACACACATGCATGTGGAGGCCAGGTAGACACTGAAAATCTTCCCCAATTGCTCTTTGCCTTCTTTTCTGAGATGGGATCTCAAGAGAACTCATTGAACAGATCAGCTTGGCTGGTTAGCAAGCTCCAGGGATTCTACAGAACCCTCCTGTCCAGCACTGGAATTACAGTCATATGCTACCACCCAGCCGTTGTTTTCCATGGGTCATGGGACTTGAGCTCAGATCGTCATGTTTACACAAGTATATTACCCACTGAGCCATCTCCCCATTCTTGGCTCAGACTTTTTTGAAAAAGACATTTAAAAAATTAATTTAAATAAATAAATGTATTTATTTATTGAGAGATGGAGAGGGTAAAGGATGGAGAAAGAGATGAGGGGTAGAGAGAGAGAATGAATGTCATGGCACCTACATGGAGGTCATAGGACAATTTTCAGAAATTGATTCTTTCCTTCTACAAAGCAGCCAGCCGTTATGACAATCCAAGAAACAGATCTCAAGTCATCAGGCTTAACAGCAAGTGCCTCTGCTGACTGAGCCATCCCTCATCCCTAGCTCAGATTTTAAAGAAATTTTATGTAGATTACCTATTATTAACCAATAGCAAACCAAAAACGTAGTTGACTTCAGGCATGGGTAAACCTAGACCCTTAGTACAGGTAGTGACAAGATGACAAGACAGCCATCAGAAACTTCAAACCTGCATTTTATTAGTAGAACATCTTATGATAAATAGACACTTTCCTCCAGAAGTTCCAGAAAATTCCCCAGGGCCACTACTACCTGGTTAGAATTGTCCAGTTTGGATCTGGCCCACTCCAGAACCTCAAAAATGTGACTGACTTCATTTAAGCCACACCAGCTGGAGGGATGTTCTGTTTTGTTTTTTCCTGAAAGAACATTATGGAAATGAGGCACGGGTACCAACTGAGCAGACACACTAACCAAAGCCCCTTCACTGAGGATTCAGGGCTTAAGCCCTCTCAATCTCAGAGTACTTCTGATTGAATTGTGACCATCATTTTTGTTTTTCAAAACCACGAACTGTGTCTTGGAGTCTCTTAAGTCATTTAGATCAACGTTAGTCATGGAGAAAACAACCAGACAAAGGCCTGGAGGTAGGGTAGGCACAAAGCTGAAGAATCCTCTAGAAGACTGCATGCAGGAGGGATCAACGGTCAAGAGCTAGGTTAGGCATGTAGCTCAGTGATAGACCACTTGGCTAATGTGCCCAAGGCCCTAGATTTTGTTCCCCAGAATCACTACTACTAAATAAAAAGGTCAAGAGCCGGGTAGGCGTGAAGGCTGAGGCAGGGATATTATTCTTTGAAGTCTTCAAGAAAGTTCTAGGTGACATGGCAGATGGGTCAGAGTGACAGTCAGTGGATGGGCTGGCACAGAAATAGGCTGGCGGGATTTCAATGACTCTCAGCACTGGCAGAAATGATGGCAACAGAAATGAAGGACTATTTAGGCAAGGGGGACGTTGATTTTACTGATTTGAACTGAAAGTAACCACAGGCTGAGGCCAGAGCTGTGGATTCCAGGGTCCTGAAGGTACAGAGAGAAAGGAGGCAGACTGAAAACCAGATGTGTACACTTACAGGGGATGAAGGGAGGGATGTGACTTGAAAAAAAGAGCCAAAATGCTCAGCTGAACTCAAGACAGTTCACTAAAGGCGGTGCTGAGGAGGAAGGCAAAAAAACAAAAAGGGACTTGCAATAGAGTTAAGGTTTTTCAAACCCAGAAGGTTCGGGTCCTCAGAAAAAGACAATTGGTGGGCTTCCTGACCTGAAAAGGACTGGGGACCCTGGCTTACATAACTGCAAGAAGCATATTTCAAGTTAGCAGAATTCACACTCACCCTACAGAAGGGGCCAGAAGCTTTGTTTAAGGTCCTGAAGGGAAAGAAAGGGGGGGGGGACAATGAAGGAGGGAAGGGAGCTATGGCATGCCACACACAGCTTGTGCATACTACCAGCTTGAGAGAGAAGGAAGAGGAACTGTCTCTGTTCTCAGAATATTCCTTAGAGAATCCTCCCCAGGCACCATCTTCTTCAACAACGTAAGTTTCACACATGCGCACATGTACCCCTCTCTCTCTACCCCCATCTCTCTCTCTCTCTCTCTCGTTCCCTCCCCTACCCTCACACACACACAGAGTCACATTTACACAGAGTCACACTCACACAGGTGTGTACATACAGAGGCACTTGTGTCGCCACGGGGACTGAAGTGCTTGGCTCGCATTACACTATCAAAGGACACACCAGTGTTGGTAGGGAAGCCGCAGGCCTATCCTGGTGGCCTTATCTGCATCCATCCCTTGTGGAAGAGACCATAGTTCTCCCTGCTGGTGGGCCTGAGCACAAGTTGTCTGCAGATGTCAGTGTTAATGCCTTGATAAACAGGGAGCTTGCTGGAACGCAGCCTTCAGCTCCAGGAGCTGTGGCTAATGACAGGCTGCTGGGGGAGCCACAGACAGTCGCCACTGTTCCTGCCTGTCCTCAGAGCTTCTCAAACAGCAGTATATATTTAAAAGCTTGAATATGCTTTCTTGGGAATCATTGTGTCTTGGAAATTACGAGAATACTATCAGATTTCACAGCTCCCTGGCCAGTGACCTTCTATAGGCCAGGGAAGAGCAGCCTTTCTACCTTCCTGGACTCAGCATCACCTTGCCTTTCCCTGCTGTGCAGCCACTGGGGGCATGTTGCAAGGGGCTTCAGGGTTGATTTAGGGTTGACTGGCAGCTGTGAGAGAAAGAGCTTAGAAGAGAATCTTTAGACTTCCAAGGAAAGCCTTTTCTACATGCCCTAAACTGACAGAGAAGCCACAAGCTCTTGTCTTCTGCTTTAAGCTGAACAGCTAGCTTAAGCTTGCCATTGCCAAAAGACACCATACGGGGCCTACTTCTTCCCTCAAGGCTGGTCCTATAGCCATGAGCAGGCAAAGGCCTGGGGACAACCAACTGTATGGACAAAGCAAGAGTGACCCAGGTCCAGGAGGCACCCGAGAGCCAGAGCTGCTTGGGTCCTTCAGTGAGAAGCCAAGCTGAAAGTTGACCTCACTATGTCCTCACAGTGTCAACCCAGCCCAGGGCCTGACAGGGCACCGGGCCTGGAAACATGGCCGCAGGCAGTATTCTCCTTGGATGTGGAGGGCAGTTACATGGGTGGTTAAATTCAGTGCATTGGCCACAGGCCAGCCTTCCGGCTTGGCAATTACACACCGTCTACCTCTGCCTCTCCCTGCTGCCCGGTCACCTCCCTGTCAGGCAGCTTTAAAGCCACTCTTCTCTTCCTGTCAGCAAATGTTTGCATGTGGCGTTGCTGGGCGACAGTTAAGCAGGACTTGCATTTTCCTGGCCCCTGAGCCCCTGAGGGAGCCTTCCCTCTGCAGACTTTGTAAGCACTCTGGGTCACTGCTACCATGTAAGCCCCAGTACCAGCTACGACTAGCTCCTGGAGAAGGGGGTCATTGTGGTGATCTGATCCTCTCTAGGACACTAGAAGATGGATCTAGCTCTTTCTCATGCTCTAGGCTTCTGGGGAGACGGTCTTATTAGTGTTTTGCAGAGACACATCTGGATAGACTGAGACTCATTTCTGCCAGATGTTTTACAATGACAGTAGCCATAATCCAACCCTCAAGTGAAGTTACGTGCACTTCTGTTCATGTGAACCTGGACAGTAGGTTTGATCATTAAGCATTTGATAAACAGTGAATTGAGGAAGATGTCCAAGATTGGCAGATGCACTTGGATTCCAAGTTGGGTTCTACCAACAGCAGCAGTGTGGCCTATGAGATGGTACCAAACCCCACAGTGTTTAAAAGGCAGGTGGACCAAAGGGGTAGAAAAGGAATTAATTAAGAAGATTAAATGAGTCAGGGACTGGAAAGGAGTTAACACAGACAGGACAAAGAATCTAAGTGGCAATGCCATGTGGCTTTATTTGGTGATGGATGGAGGGATAGTTTGGGGCAGTGGTGTCCAGGGGTGGGGAGAGAAGACACTAAAGAAAGTAAATGATATTAGATGAGTCAAGCTTGAAGGCAGCAGGCTTGGGGCATGAAAGCAGCAAAAAACAGGTCTTCAAGACCACCCAAGTCTGAGCCCAGTGTGTTTTGGTGCGGGAGAGGTTATGTCTATATTTCTACAGGAAAAGAAACACTATGGGTTCTTTCCAAGTTGATAAAAATCAGACATGTGAAAGACAGACCCCTAAATACCCTGACAATGGACAAGAAGAAGAGGGAGATCCACCATGATGGGAGAAGGCAGAAGAAAGGTGCCACACCCGAGAAGGTGCAAGACAGAGAGCATAGCTGCCATATAGAAGACAGGAAAGAATGGCCCCAAAAGGACCCCCTGACTGGGTCTAGGACAACAAAGATAAAATAAAGATTTTAATAAGTAATAACTTGGGAATACGGAAGGAAGGTAGAAGTGGAGGTTAGGAAGTGCCCAAGCCATTGTGCTGTTTACAGCATGTAAAAATATAAAGGCTGTTGTGTCTGTGTCTTTCATTTGGGGACCCAGACCATTGGGCGGGTCGTGAGGCTGGTACTGCCGCTGGGATCTACTTGAGTAACATTAATTGAGCACTGCTACATCTGTCCTCTCCCAGCTCTGTGAGTTTGAGGAAGTGGCTTGAGTTCTCCGAGCACCATCCATTTAGCTCATTCAGTCCTAGTGCTCGCCTGACAATTATTGAGAGGGGTACACTCGGTCTAGCCACACACTTGTTACCTCATGAGTTAAAACTTCCCTCTGCCATGAGCAAGAGGACTTCCATGTTGAAAAAAAGGCATAGAATTCTCTGAAGGACAAAGGCCATCAGAGTCAGGGACACAGGAAATAAGTGACCAGGAGCTTATGAAGGGGACAGAGCAGCCAGGGAAGGTATGTTAGTCAGAATGTTTGTGCTTCCTGACAATAGGAACAGAACTCAAAATGACATGAGCCACAATAGACATACAGTGACAGCCATGGAACAAGGAGAGGAGTGCTGAAATACATGAGCACTTCCCTGCACTCAAAGGTGACTGGGACCTAGCAAGACCACAGGAGGACCCTGGGCCCAGGTGCAGGGCCAGGCAGAGGTTTCTGAGAGTTGAAGGCCCCAGAAGCAACTCACCACCGATGAGTCAGAAAGTTAATGGAGAAATGTTCCAGATCCTTCCCTGGACTCTTGTATGGGTATCCTAACTGTGTTTCACCTATCACTCAGAGTTCCTGAGCCTTGATATGAACTTTTATGAAAAATAAGCTGATAAGAACTTTTCCTGCCTTGAGTATGTGTGTGCTTCCTGGGGCCATCTCCCAAATAAAGTGCTTGCTGTCAAATCCTTTCCTAGAAGTCTGTTTCAGAGAACTCAAACCAACGCAAATAGTGAGGCTCTGAGTCTGGCTAGCTCTAGGCTTGTATCCAAAGAAGATGTACTCTTCTACATATCCCCATCTTAGGTGAAGATAAGACAAATTCAATGTTTGCAGACAGACGGATGTTGTCTTTCATCCCCAGAGTAGGGGCTGGGCGTCCTCTATCATAAGAGCTGGAAAAAGAGAAGACAGAAAACCACAAGGTGACAAAAATGATTAAATCAGGCAGGGGAACACAGGGCCAGAATCTTTCTCATTGCTGAGTGTGCTGTGGCACGTCTATAATCCCAGTCCTCAGCAGGGAGACACAGGAAGTTCAGGAAGCCAGTGATATCCTTGGTTACATAGAGCATTTAAGGCCAGTCTGGGTTATATGAGGCTTGACCCAAGGAGGAGGAAGAGGAAACCGGGGAGGAGAAAGAGGAGGAAAAATGTAGAAATCCTCTCCCTTGACATATGGCTTATAGATATGCACCAAGGACTAGAAGATTCCAGAATCAAGGTAGACATATTTGGGCAGGAAAGGAAATCTTGTCCTGTGGGTCATAATGCTATTTCTGGCAGTGTGACTGCCTATCTAACTGATCATGGTCCTATGAGATTCTATTTTCTAGCAATTCCATAGTGCTTTTAGTTCATATTTGGTACACAGAGATGACACTATCTGACGTCGCAGTTCTCAGAAGTGCTCCCAGCATTAAGTGACGCACTTACAGAAAAACAATGCAATGACAGCCCGAGAGACGGTTTTGAAAATGCAGGTATCTGTGTGTATTTGAAGGCAAAGGTGGTTCACAGAAACAATGGGAAAGAAGACCTAAGTATAGCCTCCTTAATGGGTGGGGATGGGGTGGAAAGCAGAGACTCTGGAAATGGGGAATCTGCCAAAGGTGTGTCACTGACGTGGCTTTGTATCCCAATTTGTCTATGATTCTCCCAGTCAAATCATTAAACACCCTGTTGTCCTAGGAAAATGTGTGCAGGGCACACTGGAGAAGTTGATCATTCTGAGCAGCCTTCAATTCCCAGAGGACTGATTCAGTACACTGATTCTGTGCAGTGCAGGACAGCCCAAGTCCAAGGAGCAAACTGCAAGGATTGTGAGCTCAAGCCCTGTCATCGGAACACCTGTGATCCATCAACACCTTAAATACCACAGCAACTAGCTGGCAAGCACACCATCCTTGGATAATCGTCCCTGCCCTGTCTCCTGCCTGGCACCCACTTGTATCCTGAAATTCTTCCTTTACCAGCTTTTCTTTCATGAGTGCATAAGCATACACCCTCAAAATACATATACCAAGGGCTTGTCGCACACCATCTATAGCACCCAAAACTCCGTAGCATCATGTTTAACCACTAATAGGACAGTGAAAGGGGAAAGTTTAGAGGGGACAGGAGACATGTAGCCTGTAGCACATGTCACAGTTTATGAAAAGCAGTAAAGGGTTGGGGAAAATGTCTGCTTCACAAGAGTAAGGACCTGTGTTCAGACCTCCAGGACCCACATAAAAAGCCAAGTGTGGTGACTATTGTCTGTAACTAACACGTGGGGTAGATAGAGACAGGAGGATTCTAAGGCCTCATTGGCTGGCCAATCTAGCCAATCAGTGATTTCCAGGTTTAGGGAGAAACCATGTCGCAAGCAAACAAACAAACCATAAGGTAGAGAGAGATAGAGAAAGACACCTGGCACTCACATACATGGACCAGCACACATATAACCACACACGTGAATGCATCAAATCAAAAGCACACAGATTCATGGAAATAAAACAAATGATTAAATTACGGTAGCTATTCTCAGATTTTGATAGTCTCTGTGTCCACAGAAGCAGAGAGATGAGCAAAGAGCACAAAGGCTTGGCTGCAGAGGCAACACAGGAGGGGTGCAAATAGAACTGGAGGGCTGTGGGGCAGGGACACAGGGCAGGAACACAGGGCAGGAAAGGCTCTCGATGAAAGGTGGATTTGGCATCTAGTTACCATGGTGAGTAACTGGTGCTTAATGCTGCTAGACTCCTTAGGCAATGTCTCTAAGAAAGCCAGGCAAGTGCAAGGGAGCCAGGGCCATGGTGCAGTGGCTCCTGAGCCTCTTGGAACTTCGGGCCTTCCCTCTCTTACTAGTTAGAGGCACACTGAAACTGTCAGCCTCCAGGGATGCCGGCCAAGTATCAACAGCATCTGCCAAATGTAGATGCAGTGGTGTATTCCCTAACTGTGGATGAGACAGGGAAGGTGGGAGAAATGTGTGACCAGGCAGGATCATCATTGCAGAATCTATACGACCAATCAAAGGGCCAGAGATACTTTGCTTATTAAGAGCATTTTCTGCTCTTACAGAAGATCAGAGTCTGGTTCTCAGAACCCAGAGCCCCAGGGGTGGCTCGCAACTATCCATAACTCCAGTTCCAAGAGATTAGACACCTTTTTCCTACCCTCTAAGGGCACTAGGCATGCATGCACATGATGCATACACATACATGTAGGTAAAACATCTGTATATATTAAATAAAAATGAATAAGTCTTCTGAAACAATATAGTAACAATCAAAAATATAGGATAGTAGTGGCATAAATCAGTAGCACGGTGGTTTGTTTTCATTTTCAAGTGTACCACTGTCAGGGCAGTAGTTTTCTTTACACTGGCATCATTGTAAGTCATGCACTGGGTCACAGCACTGCCACAGCTGGGGCATCACCAAGTGACAGAAACTTTCAGCTCCATTGGAATCCTAAGAAACAAACCTCATGGAAGCATTTTGTTGTCAAGCAAGGCATGTAGCTTGTGACTGTACTGTGATGGGTCCCTGCCCACAGGCCTTAAGTGGGGAAGAATAAACGACAGAAAAGTATAGCTGTCGAGCAGTGGCTGGTGGACAGCAAGATGTGGACATTTCGCTCCACATGCTCAAGGGTTTTTTGTCTAAACAAGTATTACCTTTGTAATTGATTCTCATCACTTAAAGCTAAAGATAGAACAAATCATCTCCTAGGCAAGGAGATGATATAAGTCCATGCCCTGCATCTGAAAACCTTCAGGCCAGAGAAATGTCACAGTTAAAAGTCTCTGGATATTAGAAAGGTAAGGCCTGAAGAGTGGTTGGGGAGCTGGCTCAGTCAGTAAAACACTTGTGGCATGCACATAGAAAGCCAGATATGCCAACCATAATCCCAGCACTCAGGAGTCAGAGATGGAAGGATCTTTGGATCTGGGTAGCCAGCCAGTCCCGAGAAAAATGACAAGTTGTAGGCTCAATGAGAGACCCGTGTTAAAAGACATAACATGTAAGGCCCAGCATGGTGGCTCACTGGGTTAAAGGACCCGATTCCAAGCCTGATGACCTGAGGTGAATCCTGGTACCCACATAATAGAAGGAGAGAACCAACTCTGGAAGTGATATTTTTCTACCAAGTCACAAGAACAGTCACACAAACCAGGATAACAATGCTAAAAACCTCACTCTGTCTGCTGTTCAAACCAGGGTTTGTTGCTAATTCCACTGGTGCTGAATTTGCAGAAAATCTGAGAGATTCCATTGTGGATTAACAGCTGTGGGTCACTAGTAAGGAAAGGAGAGCCCCCTAAGAGCACAGACAGGTAGTGACAGGCAGTAAGTTGCAGTCATCAACCTCTACAGACTAATAACACATTATCTTTTTCAGGACACGGTGACCAGATATGAAGAGCCACTTAAGCCCAGAACAACTTTCTGTGTCACTGTTCACACATTATGGACAGTCATATGTGCAAATGTCCATTTCTATTTAGAAGTATGAGGCCATGATATGATTTGGATATGGCTAGATGTGTCCCGCCCCCTCCCCACCACCACTTTCCCACAAAGTTCATGTCAAACAAGCTCAGTTAGGTCAAGGTGAAGGTGGTCGGGGGTTGCTGTGAACCTTTAAGAATTGGAGATTCTGCTGGGTGAGGCAGTTGCTTCTTCCTCAGGGGCTTCATTTTGAGCCATAACACCCTAAAGTCACTACAACTGAAGTGCATCTCCATGAATCAGCCATGACAACCACAGAGAGTATGTCAAATTGTCCTATAAGCTGCCAAGGTTCTTTGGCTAAGTGCCCAGAGGGAGAACCTGAGTGGGCAGAACTATGGTGCAGAGGAAGAACACAAACACAATCAGCCTATCTCTTTGGACCATGGAGAGTGCATGAGAGGAAAGGAAAGATGTCCATAGCTGTGTATGTCTGCTTACTGCTCTTTTGCAACCTGGGTGTGTCAATAGGTTCCAACCATACAGGTGACAAGGAGCATCTGAACCAGGATCCAGGAGACTGAAGCTATATTCAACTTCAGCAGCAAGAGTTTTGGGTTTTTTCTTTTTCTTTTTTTTTTTTAAGTGTCATATTTCTCCATCAAAAGTGTCACAGTGCCCTGAGTACAGGCCTCTTGCTTCTCTGTTCTTCTGACTGGTTGCAGCAGTCTGAGGGAGGAGGGGTAACCAAGAGTCCACAGTGAGAGCAAAAGCAATGAGCACAGGCTCTATCCAGAATAATCTGGCAGCAGTAGGCTGGTGATAAAGCCCATTGGGTGGATGTGGTCGTAGAGCTCAAAGTCACGGTTACTTCCTGGAGTAGATATTAATGGGAGAGAAGCATGACTAAACCTTCAGCACGTATTGCATAGGTATGTACTATGTAAAAAGCTACCAAGCTATATGTTTAAGCTTCATGAGCTTGGACCACACAGTTGGCCTAGCTCAATGAAAAGGGGGAAGGAATTTAAATAAAGCCCAATGAGAGGAATGAGTAGTTAAGCCAGTCCCCAGGCCCTCCAAGAGCATTGTCCAGGAGACTATTAAGTCCCATGAGAATGACAACCGCCTGGGAGCTACAAAGGGAGACTACCTTTGCTCTGACAGACCTAGCTAGATAACACAAATCCAAAGCCACTGCCCATGTGATGATTAAGCAGCTGAGATGTGTGCGAAGATGTCTTGTAATTTTCCAGTAACATAAGCTGTTTAGGGGCAAAGGTATTTCTGCAAGAAGTCCTCCACCAGACACACCCATCCCATCCTGCTGCCCTCCCTCAATCACAGAAGACTTCTTTGAAGCAGTTATGCACCTAGCTTTTTTTCTGAGCCACCTCACCCATAATTCCTGGTTGCTTGAGGCATGTCCTATACGCAGGAGTCTGGCTGAGAAATAAGCCAACTTTGATTTAAGAGCATAGAAGGTCTTCTTTAAGAAAAGGACAAACGAGTCATTTGGTGGTGGTGGTGGTAAATTGATGGGCTAGAAGTTACCCTGGTCCTTGATGGTTTCAACAAGGCTCTTACACTACATATTTAACCTGAAAAAAGAAAACTTTCTGTTTTATTTAACTTCAATAATTCTGGATGCTGTCCCCCCACCATCTGATATAGTCAAATCTTACCCCCAAATAGGTTCCTTTTGCCAGTTGGTAATAGCACCCTAAATTTCTCACCGAAGAGCACATACTGGGCCCCTAATGGTTATGCACCCTGGATGGTAGGACAGGAAGATAGACAGTGTCCTGGCAAAAAATGGCTTCAGAAGTGACCAAATGCAAACAAGTTCAGGCCATCTCCATATCCTCACCCATACACTGTGACTTAATTTCTTTCTTTTGAAGCCCTATGGTGACCATGTGAACCAGCCCAGGCCAGCCTAGAGGAGAATTGTGATAACACATTTGTAACTGGCATTTTGCTATTTTGTGGGTTCTTCTTTCTTCTATCCTTGTCCACCCATTTTTTCTTCTACCATGTCACCCTTTAACACTAGATAGGAGAGGAAAGATGATAGAGGGGAAAGGGGATGATGTTATCATTAGACTACTTCCTGCTAATTAGGGGCATCTAGTTCCTTGGGGCAGGTTGATCTTTGCCATTAGGATATTTAACTATTTCTCCTTCTCCTTCTCCTTCTCCTTCTCTCTCCTTCTCCTTCTCCTTCTCCTTCTCCTTCTCCTTCTCCTTCTCCTTCTCCTTCTCCTTCCCTTCCCCTTCCCCTTCCCCTTCCCCTTCCCCTTCCCCTTCCCCTTCCCCTTCCCCTTCCCCTTCCCCTTCCCCTTCCCTTTCCCCTTCCCCTTCCCTTTCCCCTTCCCTTTCCCCTTCCTCTTCCTCTTCCTCTCTCCTCCTCCTCCTATTTTTTTTGTGCACAACTACTTAACAAACTGTGAACAATAACAACCAACCAACAACAATCTGTCCTCCCTCTTGGGGCTCTAGCATTTCCATATCCTGTGAAAAGTCCCCAGAATTCCAAACTTCACACAATCGCAGAAACTATCTGCCACTGGCAAAATCATATCCCGGCTAGAACACGAGGCAAATCATAGCTGCTGTGGACAATCTGAAGCAATCTCATGTCCTCTACCTAGGATTAAAACACAAACTTCTTATACTATTTCTGTGTTTTTAAAAGAAACCAAAAATTCTCACTACATACATTCATTCATCATCCAAAATTCTCTAGAGAAACAGAGCCAGAATACAGGCATCAATTTATTAGATTGGCTTACACACAAGCCAGCCATGGGCCAGCCAGTTGCATATGCCTCAACACAGAATCATAAACTGACTTGCAACATTATAAGCTTCTTTTTTTTTTCTAAAACTGTATTTTGTAACTCCTCAGCTACAAATTTTGTAGTGTCACAATGTCTAAAGGTTAGATGGGCCTTAGAGAGGCTGGGTACTGCCACAATCATTGACTATGGCCTGGAGAGCTCAGGGAATCAGAAACTGCTCAGACAAAAGAAACTTGGAGCCTCGGTGAAAGGGAGGCCAATGAAGTTAATTCAACTGGGGGCTGGATGCCTGGAAGCTCCTTGGAGAGTCAAGTCCCCAAGGACCAGCTAAAAGGCTGAAGAAGTGAGAGTCTGACACCCACAGGTGATGGTGGCAGCGAATCAAGGAAACTCAGGAAGAATGGAGCTTACTCCAGAGGGCAGTTTCTCCTTTCTTCCACATTTTATTCCTTCTGGACCATGATTGGGCAGTGGATCGCATTCAGTGTAAGGCTTCTACATGTAATCTGCTGACCTCCAAGCCAGTCCTCTCTGTAAACGCACCCTATAGACACACTCATAAAAGTTCTCTGCCAGTTTCCTAACATCTCTTAATCCCGTCAAGTTGATGCCAACAGTAACTATCACACCACAGTCAAAGTCCTGGCCTTCACACCAGCTGTGGACAGATGTGTGAGCAAGCCTCGTGAAGACCTGTAAAGCCTAAGCCAGAAGAACCACTGGTCTTGGTGTAGTTTGAAGATGCCAAGAGCTGACTGATATGGGGTGTGTAGGTTTCTGAAGGTCAAAGTTCACACTGTCTTACCCAGGCAATAGCATGATGGAAGGATTATAGCACAAGACTGTATAGCTCTATGTCCTCCCCAATATTTCTCCTTTTGTCCATAGCTCTTTCCCAGTGTGATCTGTAGTACAGCCAGACAACCCAGCTCACTGCACCCCATCATTCACAGGAATATGGGAGAGTGTAACCAGCCATGGTTCCACACCCCCCCCCCCATAATGAGCAGCGAGTGGGACTTGCAAACCACTCCAAAGGCAGCCATGTCAGCATGGATTTCTGAGGATCAAGCACAGCGTTAGCACCACAGCCCAGGAGGAGGAGGAGCAGAGGCAGAGGAATGCACACAGCTCTTGGAGCTAGTTGGTGTTTTTAATACATGCAGACATACAGAGAGACTGGTGAGTCTTTTCTATTTTAAAAACGTGTGCTTAGCATATTCATGCCATCGTTTCAATGCATGCACTGAATCGAGTCCTAGCATTAGGCAAGGCGATCTCCTTTGCTGCTTTGACACCCCTGGAACTATCTGCAGCCTGTGTGCAGGTGGGCTTCATGCATGACGGGAGTCCTGAAGTCTGGCAGGAAGGGGTTTTGATCAGACATGACTGGCCTCCAAATGCTGTCTAATCTCAAGTAAATTGTCCTCAAGAAGTGCTTAGAAAAGGGAGGGGCCTGTGGGGAGCCCCTTGCAGAGTACTGGAGCCCTGCTGTTTAGTAGAACAGCACCAGAAAAGATGGGGTGCTGGGAAACTGGCAGCATTGTCAGCTTTCTCCCGAGGAGTTGGTCAGCCTGTGGAGTACAACAGGCTGCAGAGTTCACTTTGCAGAAAACACCGACTTAGTTGTGACATGTGACATTGTCTCTGCCCTACAAAAGCCCCTTGCATTTGCTTCCTCGATCTCTCCCACCGGTGACTTTCTCCATCTTAATTGTCCATAATATGGAAATGAAATTCTCTTTATTATGTACTATGTTTGTTGAATATACAACTTTATGTTCCTTGGTCTCCCTTTTTTAAGATGGATAAGCTGAACACTATATGGTTTTCTTTCCAAATATGTTTTTTTTTTTTTTTTTTTTTTTTTACATTGCAACAATCAATAATCATAAAGACCTCTCACAGATATTCCTGTTCTCTCTTTGGCCATATCTGGATCAGATGTCCCTACCTATTTTGTAACTAGTGGCTCTGTTACTTATTTAGGCCAATGAAATGTGAGCCCTTCTGGACAGGGTCAGAGAGTCGAGCAAAGTTACACAGAGGCAAAGGCTTTCTCAGTCTGGATTCTGGAGCCAGCAGTGAGAGGATTCCTCCTAGCACCCCAGCGGGAACATGAGTAAGAACTGAGCCTGCCTTTCCCTAAGGTTCAGTGCCTGCCTCCATATGCCCTGCCTCAGGCAACAAAGTCTTGCCTGTTTGGAGTGATGTAATCTTTTTTTTTTTTTCGAGACAGGGTTTCTCTGTGTAGCCCTGGCTGTCCTGGAACTCACTCTGTAGACCAGGCTGGCCTTGAACTCAGAAATCCGCCTGCCTCTGCCTCCCAAGTGCTGGGATTAAAGGCATGCCATTGCTAACAGGCTGAATGGGAAATGTGGTCCCCAAATGATGCTGCTATTTTGGAAGTTTCTGGAACCTATGGAACATGGGGACGAGCTAGCAAAAGCAAGATCCTTCAAGGGGCCCTTGAAGGTTATATCTGGTTCTGCTGACAGCACTGTGCTTCCTGACCTGAAAAGACGTGAACAAGTCACAGTCTTCTGCCACCGTAGTCACCATGCCTTCCCCACCATGAAGGACTGTATCCCCTGAACAGTGAGCCAATGGAACCCTTTCTTCCCTTAAGTTGCTTCTCTCAGGTAATTTGTCATAGGGAAAAGAGATTTAATTAATACTCCATCTCAGAATATCCCCTCTAATGAATCCCATTTACATCAAGGCCCAAATTATTATCTATACTTTTGCTTTTCTCTTTGAGGAGGGTCAGGCCCCTTTTGGACATCCAATGGAGCGAGGAGTGCCCTCTATTCAAATATGCAAGCATGCACATGTAGAATTTTGCATAGAGTTGCAATTATGTGCATGTTCCTGTGTGCACAGGTGCATGTAAACATGTAGACAACTTCGTGTGCCACGGCACTTCTCCATCACTGTCAAGCCACCTGCTTTGGTGTTGTGGGTTTTGTTTTGTTTTTAGACGTCTCATACCAGATAAGATCAAATGAAACAGAATGATCTAGCTGGCTAGCCAGGGTCCCACCCATGTCAACCTAGGATTACAGACCACTACATACATACTCTGCTTTTTTCCGTGGGTTCTGAGGATTGAAGCCCTGTCCTTATGCTTGCAGGATGAGTGCTTTACCAACTCGGCCATCTCCTTCACACTTCCTGCATTCTCAAAACTGATCTGTGACTGTCACCATGTCTACTAGGCAACTATGGCTCCAAGGGCACGGTGACACTACTTCTTCCCCCCTTGACTTGTCCTCTGTCTCCTCAGTCCTAACACCATTGCCAGCACAGAATTCTGTCCTCAAACATGCTTGCTGCATGTTTGCAATCCTTTCAGTTGCTGGTGTCTTGGTAGTCACTAAATTGAGACTTCCACAGAGTTCCCCCATGGAGAATTACCAACATGGCCACCAATGTTCTCAGCAGCAAACAGGGTTTTGAATACTTCTGGAGTCAAATCTCAGGAAGCCCTTGCAGGATAGAGGTGGATATAAGGAGTGGCTGGGGTTTGAACTCCCACTACAAAGCTCTTGACTATGACCTCTGAGGCTTGTCTTCCTAGACCTATCTTGCTGCCCTGATCTGTGAACCTACAGAACACATCCTACTTGAAGAAGAACACATGGGTCAACCCCCCAAAGCATAGATCTTAATTGTTACAGCTTCTGCTCCATCTTTCCATCACAGTCACTAAAGCCAAAGGATTTTCCAAACTAGAGCTTTGTGTTGTCACATTGGGGCTGCAGGGGAGGGGGAGTTATATTCAGGAAAAGCATCTCTAGACAGCCAGGAAGAATTAGCCCGTGTCCATGAAGCCAGAAACTGAAGCACAACACTAAGCCACCTTCATGCAGCAGCTCCCATAAGGAACAGTTTCAGTGACAGATGAGTGAGAGACATTGTCTGCAAAGGGAGCTGGCATCTTGGAAAAGGGAATCTCTTATTAGAGTGTGTGGGCAGTTAGGGTAAGGAAGGTTAGATTTTTATTCCTAAAAAGAAAAAAAAAAAAAACACTCATGGAATATAATTAGTCACAGCCCCTTGCTACCAGGACCAGAAATCAAAGTCACATGGTGCCTAATTTTGCCTAAACACAGAGGCTTTCTGTGTCCTGGGGCTATGTCCCAAAGTCTGACAGATGAGGGCAAGTTCCTTTCCTCCAACTGGGTAAGGAGGCACCTCCCTCCAGAAAAAGGCCAGATGCCAACAGGGACATCATCCCTCCCTTCATTCAGCAGCTTTGTCTGGAGATTGGAAAACGGCTAGCTGGTATATTTTGAGGGATCAAATAATGAGTTTTCTTGGAATCTCGTTTTAGATTTTAATTCTTAGTCTTGGAGCCAAACGAGAGAAGCAGAAATTTCTATCTGCGGCTGGAGGGATTCCGTTTCAGCACACTACAAAAGGCCCTGCTTGGGAGGCAGCTTTCCATGCATGAATCTAATTATTCCAGCTGGGTTTTACCAACACGTAGGCAATCAAAACCTACTTTCACTTGCTATTTTATTCTTTATTTACTACTTCTATAAATACTATGATGGGTGTGCTTTTATATCAGGGTGGGGAGGTAGGAACAGCAGCTGCTTGAAGTCATGGGTCATATGTAGATCTAGAGGTGGGGGAGGGTTGATGAGCCTGCCACCCTCACATTTCTGGCAAGCATTGACTGTATTTGTTGGTCTACTGTAGTCTTTGGGTTCTCAAGTGTGGCCACCACTCTCCCATCTGCCACAGGTGGAGGGAGTAGCTTCATCGCTCTCCCTTTGTTTGTGGGCTGAGAATTTCCAGCAAGAATACCTAAGGCTGGCAAGACAATGAAGCAAACCACTGTGGAAAGTCCCAGATGGAGGTGAGGACTGAAGGCAGATAGTTCTGATCAAAGCTAGCATATGTAGGAGCAGCATCTGGAACATGTGAGTGGTTGGCCTCACTGGCCTCCAGCTCTGGTAGATGATGGTTTGATGATTTCTGCTTGAATTCTGGATCCCATTAAGGGATGAAGTACCATGGAGCTAGATTCTGATGCAGCATTGGGGTGAAGCTGATCAAGATTAGAGCTGTTGAGAAATTAATTGGTCAGTTATGGGGAAGACCTACCTATGAGTGTCTACAGAACAATCATGAGAAAAGACTTCCAGACCTGAGCAAGGGTATGTTTGATGTTTGTGGGCCTTTGTCCAAAGGACAGATGCATGCTACCTGAGATCTCTGTCATCTTTTCTAAAATGAGAACAGTTCCTCTGACTATGGTGACCAGAGATGCTTTGCCTACAGTCTATGAGGCATATGAGCAGAGATCAGTGCTATAGTCTCCATATTGAATGTGGTGAAGGATGGCTTGGTACCCTCTAGTAAAATTGGGAATTTGTAGAAACTTGAAGAGGTGAGGTCTAGTGGGAGGAAGTTAGGTCATTGTGAGTATGCTCTTAAAGGGGTCACTAGGTCCTCAATATGCCTCCATCATCAGCCCTTCTGCCATCAGCCTCCTTATGAGTGGCTTGGCCTTTCCACTTCTCTTTTCTTCTTCTTCTTCTTCTTCTCTTCTTCTTCTTCTTCTTCTTCTTCTTCTTCTTCTTCTTCTTCTTCTTTTTCTTCTTCTTCTTCTCCTTTTTTTTTTTAGAAAGCCCTGCATTACTGGATGCCCTTCAGGGATACCAGTGGCACACACACCAGTGACATAGAAGTGAGCCTCTGTCTAGACACTCTTGGCTGACCTAAATTTCAGTGTTTTAAACATTGCTGCAAGGAAAAGAGCAGATAGTGTTTGGGGGGTTTCTATTGCTATGATGAACACTGTGGCCAAAGGCAAGTTGGAGAAGAAGGGGCTTACTTCACTGTACATCTTACAGTCCATCATGAAGGAAAGTCATGGCAGGAGCAGGGAGGCAGGAACTGAAGCAGAGGCCATGCAGAAATGCTGCATACTCACTTGCTCCCATAGAGTTTACTCAGTCTGCTTTCATATACAACCTAGGACCGCCTGCCTACCAGGCTTGCCACTTCACACAGTTAGTTAAGAAATGCCCCAAGACTTGCCTAGAGGTCAGTCTAATAGAAGCATTCTCTCAATTAAGGTTCCTCTTCCCAGATAACTCCAGCTTGTGTCAGACTGACAAAAAGAGCTAATCAGGACAGACCCCAACCAGTGGCCTAGGCCCTCTAACCCCTTCAGTTATCACAGAATTGTCATGGTGACCCTCGCACCCTTTGTCGCCAACCCCTTGATACAAGCCTATCTCGAAGACATCACTCTTAGGGAAAGTTGAGAAACTGACATCAAAGAGTGCTATACCCAGTGAAGGTGCGATGAGAGGTAGGAACAAAGTACAGACTCATAGTTCATGCCTCGTCTTCACAGCACTGTAAAACGAATCTGAGTTGGCTGCCAGTTGTCTCGGTCTTTTTTCCTTGCTGTAACTGAATAAATGAAACCAGATAAAGTATTAAAAACTAGAAGCGCATCTGGCTTGTGGATCTAGAGGCTTCAAAGTCCAAGATCATGGTGTTACTATCTGAGGGCCTTCCTGCTGTCTCACAACGTGGTAGAGGCATCAATGGCAGGTTAAATCAAGCATGCAAATTCAGGTCCCTCTTTGCTTTGACTTAAAACTACCTATGCTTTCACTAGAACTCCATTTTTAAGAGCTTATGGGTTCATCACATTTCTTTGTCACTGTGGCAGAAGTACCTTTCATAAACAGTTTCATGGAGGAAGGCTTTCTTTAGGCCAACATGGCCAGAGGTTTTAGTCCCTAGTCAGCCTGCGTCATTGCTCTGAGCTGGAGATGATGCAGAATATCGCTGTAGAGAGGGTTTAGTGGGGGAGAGATTCTCACCTCATGGCAGCTGGAAGCAGAAGATAAAAAGAGAAAGAGGAGACCTGTGAAAAGACAGACTCTTTCAGGACATACCTCAGTGGCCCACTCCACCAACTAGAACCCACCTCCTAATAGCACATCTGCCTTTGAATACATCAATGAATTAATCCGTTGATGAAATTAGTACCCCTCAGATCCAATCACCTCTGAACGCTCTTGCATCAAGAACCAAGCCTAAAGGTTAGTGAGATAGCTCAATCAGTAAGGGGGCTTTGTAAGCAAGCATAAAGATGTGAGTTCTATCCCAAGCACCCACATGCATGCTTGTGATTGCAAACTTTGGGCAGGCAAAGACAGATAGATCCCTGGAACTCACTGGCCAGTCACCTTAGCCAAATTGTTGAGCCCCAGGTCCCAGTGAGAGAGACCTTGCTGCAAAAAAATGATGAGGCTAAGGAGATGGTTCAGTGGGTAAAGTACTTGCCATGCAAGCTTGTGGAGCTGAGTTTAAATTGTATGTACCCATAGAAAAGGCAGATGTGGTGACACACATCTGTAACCCCAGCACTGGGGTGTAGAGAAAGGCAGGTCCCTGAGGCTTGCTGGCCAGTCAGTGAAATTGAAATTACAAGTTTCAGGCTCAGTGAGAGACCTGTCCTCAGATAACAACAACAATAATAATAATAACAACAACAACAACAATAGAAATAATGTGGAGAAGCAATTGAGGAAGATAACTGCATGGGTGAGCACACTGCAGAGGGAGAGGGAGAGAAACAGAGAGAGAGAGAAAGAGAGAGAGAGAGAGAGAGAGAGAGAGAGAGAGAGAGAGAGAGAGAGAGAGAGAGAGAGAGGATAACACCAAGCTTGTAACTTATGAGCCTTTGCAGACATTTTCTTAGCCAAATCATAATACACCCCACATGTGCCACCTCCCAATTCTACAACATGTGGGTTTGGATGGGACTTACCACCTTCCTCATATCACCACAGGACAATTAAATGTTGGCATGTGAGCTGGGTGTGGGTACTTCCAAACAATAGCGCCAATGCCTTAAACTGGAAAGAGTCTATATTAAAATATGCGTTCTATTTATTTTGCAAAATGAAGGAATATTGCCTTCCCTGCTGAAGCAGAGAGGCTGTGGCAGCCTTGTGTTGTCCTATTCTACATCTCTCTACAAGCCCAATGCTCTCCTATTATTCTCTGCCACTGGAACCAGATCTTGGTCACCATAAATTATTTTCTTTCATTTTGTGGGTCTGGTATGACATCATGAAGAGGAGAGTGAAATATTTCTTATACCTGGGTATGGAAAAGACAGGGAGGGGGCTTTAAAGCTGGGTGGTCATGCACATCTTGCTGTAAAGGGTAGATTCTCCTCATGGAATTACTCTGCAGTGTTTGCATGCAAAATACCACAAAACCTAGGAGATCATTATTTTAAAAGTGTGTTTGTGTGGTATGGTGCGATGTGGTATGTGTGTAGTGTGTGTCTGTGTATCTGTGTGTCTGTGTGGTGGGGTTTGTGGTATGTGGCCTGTGTGTGTGTGTGTTTATATGTGTGGTGTAGTGTGTCTGTCTATGTCTGTGTAGTGTGATGTGTGCATGCGTGTGTGTGTGGTGTGTGTGTGTGTGTGCGTGTGTGTGTAAGTCCAAGTCAAATTCAAGTGTTATTCCTCAGAAGCCATCTACCTTGTTTTTTGAGCAAGATCTCTCACTGGCATCAGGCTCTCACTAATTCAACTAGACAGGATTTTCCTGTTGCCACCTCCCCAGCACTGAGGCCACAAGTGTTTGTCATCATGGCCCAGCTTTTCCCATGGATGCTGGGGATAGAACTAAAGTCCTCAAGAGTTCAGGTAGACACATTACCAGGTCATCTCCCTAGCACTCCCCACTCCATTGTTTTGAAAGCCAACCTGCTTATTCCTAGCCTGCATTTTAGAAGATAAACATTGTAACCCCGGCATAGAAGAGGGAGGAGGAGGAAGAGGAGGAGAAGAAAGAGGAGGAGAAGAAGAGGAGGAAGAAAGGAGGAGAAAGAGGAGGAGGAGGAGGAGAAAGAGGACGAGGAGGAGGAGGAGGAGGAGGAGGGAGGAGGAGGAGGAGGAAGGAGGAGGAAAAGGGATTTTTCAGATTAAAATAAAATCTGAATGGACTCTCCCCAGGTTCTTGCATCTTCAGCAGGACTTCGCAGCAGAAACAGAAAGTCTGCAAGATGTCACTTCTCACTTTTAAGGGCATTTATGGTCATCACCGCCTATAAGATCAAGCCCAAGCCTCTCAGCTGCTAACAAAATCCCTCCTTGGAGCTGCATCCCCCAGCTACAAGGCTCTCTGGGCCTGGTCCAAGTTGAACACCCTGCCAGCACCTTCTCAGCCACATTTACTCCTTAGATCTTGGAACTGGGCTTCTCCTCCCATCCTAAATGCCTGCCCTTATGATGCTGAGGACTAGCCCAGCAAGAACACCCAGGATGCACAGCTCAGGCACACAGGAAAAGAGAGAACCATTGCAGAGCCAGGATGCTGCAGATAGTATATTTAAAGCTAGCATTGGGAATAGTTGTGCTGGGTGCCGGAACCAGAAAGTTAACTAGGTTAGACTGCTTGGGAGGTTTTTGTTTTTTGTTTGTTTGTTTTGTTTAATCCATGCAGGATCAAACCACATAATTTCAACGGTAATTACTTGAGGGGGAAAAATACCCTTGAAACTCAGAGGCAATAAAATGTCAGTGACCGGAAATACAAAGACAGCTGTAGGCAGCGGGGCAGCCTGGAGCACCAGCAGGCTGCCAGGAAGCAGAGAAGAGGGCTGTTGGTAGATAAGTGTCTTGGGAAAGCTAAGAGCTCACATAACTTTAAGGAACATGGGGAACTCTGGCAGCCGCTAGGGTGGTCACACAAATTCTCTCTAGTCTTTCTACCAAGTTGTCTTCATCTGTGGACAAACTCCTACTCGCCAGCTGTGCCCCAGTTGGATAGCCTCTCTCCTGGAAAGTCGCCCACATTCATTTCCCTTCTCCTGTCCTGAAATTTGTTGCCCTTTGGAAGGCACTTGTTTCCTCAGGTTTAGTGCAGAAGGAATGTTATTGAATGAAGGTCCTCCCCTCTCAAGTTCCATGTGTCCACAAACCTCCAGAGTTTCCCTCATATTTCTTTTTGTGTGTAGGTGTGTTGTCCTTTGATCAAAACAAAAGCAAAGACAAAAACAAGAGCAAAACAGGTCTCAGGACTGGGGAAATGGCTCAGTAAGTAAAGTACTGAGTTCAGATCCCCAACACCCATGTAACAAGCCAGGAATAGCAGCACATGCCTGTAACCCAGCACCAGGCACTGGCTGGCCAGGCGTAGACTTGCTCATGAGCTCAAGCACACACATGAGCATGTGTGTGTGCGAGTGTGCACACACACACACACCCCACACACCATCATCATCATCATCATCATCACAGCAGCACAAAAAGCCAGTTCTCCTCTGCTTTGGACTATATACTTTGGACTTTAGAACAAATTTGTCCCAGATCCAGCTCAGTTGACCCCCCCCAAACCCCCACCAACCATGATTTCTAGAAAACCAGACTGGGCCCAGTTCCAAGCCCCTTGGTTGTGTGGTATAGGAGTATACACCAGCTGTAGAGCCATTGTCATCTATACCCAGCTGTGAGGCCATTGCCAATACTGTCTCCTGCTGTCTGTCGGTTTCCACATCTCATTGCGAGTACCCTCGTGAACCTTTGCACCTCGGCTTCTCATAGCAATCTGTTTCTCAGGAGCTGAGAATCGTTTCCCCCCTCTAGAAGTATTCAGAACTTGATATGAGGTCTTACACTTCGTGTTTCTGGAGCTGCTTAATGTCATCAGAATTATAATTCAAATCTGAAACTCCGGTCATCATTCTTGTGCAGCAGGCATTTTATCTGATAAAGCCATCTCCCTAGCCCCAGGCATTCTTTAAAAAAAGAAATCTCTAGCCCTGAGTAGAAGCCAAGCATGGTAATGTACACCTGTTACCCTAAGGCAGGTCAAGGACTCATCTTCTGACTTTGAATCTGGCCATGAGAATTGCTTTGACTCATAGGATGTGGTGCAAATGGCGGAGTGTCAGTTCCAAGTAGAAAGCTCTAAGCGTCTGCCAGCTATCTTGAGGTTTCTTTCTTTTATTATAAGATCATAGCCCAAACATTCATTGCTAATTCATCATGCATTGGTCTTGGATTGAATCTGCGTGGGGGTAAAGGGGAATCCAAACGGAGGCCTGAACTCAAATCTAGCTCATTTTGAAATGCAGCCAACCTTTTAGATCCGTGAGTTGTGAAATGGAAGTTTGCAGTAGAGAGGCGTGGAAGTTTGGGCGTGCTTTTTCACACAGCACAGTTGTATAAAAGCACCAACCATTACACAGAGCTTAAATAACATTTTTAGAGAGCTAAACCAATGGGGAGTGGATGAGGAAATGTCAACCTCATTCTCTAGACTATCAGCTCAGCTCTGACTACAATTGACATCAGAATGGCCCCCTGTTATTCAAGGCAGATATGCTCCAAGACATCCTGCAAATGCCTAAAACTGTAAGTAGTACTGAATTATAGTAAAATTAAATGTAAATTTGATGAATTGTTTATGTCTAGAGTTTTCTACTCAATACATTTCTATTGTGATAGATTGCAGGTAATTTCAAATCGGTGGCTAAAGGGGGATTGCTGGTTTATACTTAGTGATCTGCAACATGAACACCCCAAGCCTGCAGCAGCCGCCTCATCCTGGGAACTTACTAGAAATGCACATTAGTGGGCTTCTTCTGCCCGATCTACTGTCTCAGAATGCCTGGAGGTGGGGCCAGCCACCTGCAATTGCACACAGCGTGCAGGTGCTCTTGCCGCGCATGGGAGATGGAGAACCACCCCCAGAAAGCTCTGAACCACACCAGCTGCCTTCATTACCTTCTGGAATGCAGGCACGAGAGAATGTGAAATGATGGTGCCCAATTAACTGACTGTGCTGACTGTCTCCAGCACTGTCGCACCACCCCTTCATTGTAGGCACCCTGTGGCTTTCCATTCAGGCACAGAACTATCTGGTCCAATAGATCTCAACACCAGCTGCAAAGGAACTCCGTGTTGTGTGTGTGTGTGTGTGTGTGTGTGTGTGTGTGTGTGTGTGTGTGTGTCTGTGTGTGTGTGTGTGTGTGTGTGTGTGTGTGTGTGTGTAAGAATGCCAGGGGTTGGGGTTATGGCTCATCAGATAAAGTGCATGCTAAACAAGTAAGACGACCCAAGTTCAGATTCCCCTGCCCCCAAGTAGAAGCCAAGCATGGTCGTGTGCACCTGCAACCCTAGAACAGGTCAAGGAGGCAAAGAGCGAATCAAGAGCAGAACTTCGAAGAAACTCCCAGTCTAAAGGCAGAGTTCAGAAATAGAACTGATAATCCTCGGCAGGTTGCAGGAGCAAGCAAACACAAATCCTGAGTGGCTAATTACATGGGAGCTTCAGGCAAAGCTGGGTGGCTCAGTCCACGGGAGAGCGCTTGCTAGCATACAGGAGGCCCTGTGTTCTGTCTTGAGTGCTGCTCCTGCCCAAGATAGATAGAAAGATAGCTAGTAGGTAGATAGGTTTAAATTTGAATTTCAGGTAAATAGACAATCTATTTGTGTGTTTGTATGTGTGTGTGTGAGAGAGAGAGAAACAGCGAGACAAAGAGAGACAGAGAGAGAGAAAGAGAGAGAGAGAGGAGAGAGAAGAGAGAGAGAGAGAGAGAGAGAGAGAGAGAAACTTCCACGCCTTATTGGGGACATACTTATACTAACAAAATTATACAAGTGTAACTGGCCAGATTTCAGCTGGCACCCCAGTCTGAAGGCAAAGCTTAGCCAAAGATAAAGCATGGTGGTCCACAGAGGTGTGGGATACAAGGGTAATGGTGCAAGCCTTTGCTTTGGTTGCCTACCTCTGCTGCGGAGCATAGACCACCTAAGGAAGCACAGTCGCCTTGCACCTCTCTCTTTCAGCAGTGGGAAGCTTGGCTCGAAGCAAAGCTGGAGCTTTCAGAGGTAGTAGAGAAGCTGAATGAAACCCATCCTTGGCCCATGCGGAGCCTCATATGCATTAGACTAGAGCTAAGTGCTACCCAGCCGTGCCCTACCTGACTTCTGGAGTGAAAATAATGCCCAGAGGCCCAGGCTGACAGCAGGCTTGTTTCCAACATCCTAGTGCCCTTAAAGGCAACCTGGGCCTCCAAACTTAAGTTGCCTTGTCACTTGGTCAGCCTGACCCTTTCATTAAGTATTTTTGCGTCCTCTCACTGGTCTTTAAATAATGAAAAGGAGGCTCTGATAGCTCTGGAAGTTGTCCCAATGGCTGGCAGGTACTGAAAATAGGTTGGGATTGATTGATTGTGGTTATAACCAGCAGGCCCCACCGTGCCCCCTCCCGTCTATGCATAATATAAAATATACAAACAGCAGACAGGGAGCAAAGCCAAGACTCTTTACTTTGATTTGCGATCAGCTCCTTTGAAATCCAATGTATTTGGAAGACGCTGAGAATGAATATGATCCTGTTTCATAGCGCTGCTGTCTCCCAGGATTCCCTGGGACCTCTGGGGCTAAGAAGGCAGACTGAAAGCCTGTGCAACCTTTGAGCCTTTATTTGGGTGAAGCAGAGGGATGGGAGGAGGCAGAGGACAATTCCAATTTCTTTTGAAATTAACACATGCACAGGGATAGGTGATCACGTCTCAGGAGGTCTCATGCGTAATTATTTTTAAACGAATTAAGACATGGTAGAATTTTTTTTAATGCCTCTTGAATGCTCCCAATGTTCTTAAAGTCTTAAAGTTTGTTTTTTTTAAATAGACTTCCATGTAGACAGTTTAGGTGATTTTTTTTAAAGCGCTCTGGTTGGTTAGGTTTTTTTGTCTCCTGGCTCAGTCTGACCTCAAAATTAGCCAAAGAGTACCTTAAACTTCCCAGTCCTCCGGCCTCCACCTCCTGAGTGCTGGGGTTACAGGCAAGCCTGTCTGCATCCATGCGGTGCTGGGGACTGAACTCCAGGGTTCTATCCATGTTTGCTGTGGTGGATTGAATGAGAACGGTCCCCATGGACTCATATATTTAAGTGTTTGCCTCCCAGTTAGTAAATTGTTTGGGAAGAATTAGGAGGGTCAGTCTTGTTAGAGGAGGCATTTCACTAGGGGTGGGCTTTGAGGTTTCAAAAGCCCATATTAGCGCTCTCTCTCTCTCTCTCTCTCTCTCATTCTCTCTCTCTCTCTCTCTCTCTCTCTCTCCTCTCTCTCTTTCACGCGCGCGTGCACGCTCTCTCGCTCCCTCCCTTCCTTCCTGCTGTCTGTCTCAAAATAGAAGCTTTCAGCTAGTGCTCCAGTGTTATGTCTACCCAACTGCTGCCATGTTTCCACCATGTTGCTCATGGACTCCCCTTCTGTAAACAAGCCCTCAATTAAATGTTTTCTTTTATAAATTGCCTTGGTCATGGTGTCTCTCTCTCCACAGCAATTGCACAGGGACTAAGACCCTAGGCAAGCACTCTATCAAATGAACTACATCTGCTGCCCCTAGGTATTTCATTTCAAAAGCATAAATATTCAAGAATCACGAGGTATAGCTAGATTCTACAAACAATAGGAGAGTGAAGTCAGTGTTGGTTTCTCTCCAGAAGCAGTCTGAGAGAAGAATTACACTGTGAAGAGGATATCCCAGGAAGCCACAGGCTTAGAGACATAAAACAGGGAAACAGAGAAGCAGTTGCAATTGCGGTTCTTGGCTTTCTGTTACCATAACAAAATACCCTAGGACAGATTATTCTAAAAGAAAAAAAAGGAATAGAGATTTGTGTAAGTCATGTTGCTGGAGTCTTGGAAGCTTAAGATCACAACACCAGAATCTTTTGGGCATCTGGTGGAGACCTTCCTTCTCTATCATAATTAGTAGAGGGTATCTTGTGGTTAGACAGAGAGGATGCTAGCTCTGCTCTCTCTTCTTCTTCTTTGTCTCTCCTTCTCCTTCTCCTTCTCCTTCTCCTTCTCCTTCTCCTTCTTCTTCAAAAGCCACAAAACTCATAACATGGCCCCCATTTTTATAACTTCATCCAGGGATTATGACTTTCAGCAGTTCCAACTTCCAAATACCACTAACAGAAATCTAGGAATTAACTTCCCAACACAGGAAGTTTTGGAGTACACA
This sequence comes from Mastomys natalensis, assembly GCA_021653895.1. NCBI lineage: Eukaryota > Metazoa > Chordata > Mammalia > Rodentia > Muridae > Mastomys > Mastomys natalensis. Next base: position 33,637 of record JAJTUV010003262.1, on the reverse strand, counting down.
GTCAACCATAACAATGACAGGGCATGTATTACGGAACAACAGTGGGCAATAAAGCAGAAAACAGTAGAAAACAGTTCTGAAACAATCTTCGTTAAAGAATTGGTCATTTTCTTCTTAAATTCCAAACTACATTTGAATATACCCCTACTACATTTGAATATACAATAAATAAGAATTACTGGAAAAACTTACAAATCACCTGAACCCCAATTAGTACAGATGGTCTCAAACGCTTACTCTCGGTTTTTTGTACTTATTGCAAAGTGATAAGAAACAAGAGCTGAAGAGATTGCTTAGTTGTTAAAGTGACTATTATGCAAGCATGGGGACCCAAGTTCAATCCCCAGCCCCCATGTAAAAGGCAGATGTTGAGGTGCATGCCTATAACCCCAGTGCTCGGAAGAGACAGGTGAATCTCGGGCTTATTAGTCAGTCCATCTAGCCAAACTGATGACTTCCAAGATTGATAATAGACCCTCCCTCAGAAAATAACATGGAAAGAGGTTGAGGAAGATACTTAAATGTCATTCTCAGTCCTCCACACACATACACCTGCGCATACATACATACATACATACATACATACATACATACATACATGTGTGCCAATTCCTAGCCTGGTACTAGTGCAAGGTTACACTTAGGGATGTGTGTCACAATGAGCCCACCTAAGGGTATGTGAGTTGGAGTTTCTTCTCAGAGAGGGACACTACTTCTCTTTTTTGAAACTTAGAGAAAGCCCTTGCACAAGAGAGTAGAAGTACTGGCTGCTTAGAAGCCCAGGAACACACTGGACATAGGTATGGTAACAGCCAACGGGGTCCACATGAAGCCAGCATAGTAAATCTAGAGAAGCCAATATACTAGGGAACACTGCTGGGTGAGAAAGTGCTTACCTCATCCCTGGCTCCAGAGAGACACCTGCCAAGTGGGACACAAAAAGAGGTGTTTTCAGCTGCAGGCAGGAGACCCAGCTGAGCTCTTGGCTGCTGTTCCTTTATAGGCTGTGAACTGCAGGAAAGGGCTGGGGATTTAGGCAAAGCCAGGAGCTGTGACAGGATCTCCCAGCTTGAATCTGCTGAGTGACCCTGGGCATCTCTGTTTCCTCATCCATAAAATGGAGACTTTGACCTGTGCCCTATTTCCCTCCTAGGGCTGATGTAAGGATCAAGGCGGATGAAAGCAGAGACAAAAGTTTTTGAAAAGTTGAAAGTCTTTCGTGGCTGTCAACTTGAAGAGGGACTAATTACCCAGAGGTGAATTTTCTGGAACCCTTGGCTCTCAGAACACAGACCCCGACCCCAATCGTGGCTTTGAAAGGTCTCTGATTAAATTCAATGCATGATCCTGGTTTGGAGCCTGCATCAAAAGACTAACAATGTTCTAACGCCTATGATTGGGCCAAATGGTGATATTCAATAAGGTCTGGATAGCCAGTGACAGTATAAAATCAGTGTCAGAGTTGCTGCATTTGGTCATTGTACTGTAGCTACATAGAAGAATGCGCATGCTCCCAAGAGGTCAGAGCAAAAGCATTTAGAATTTAAATGTGTTGACTGCAATTTAGGAAAGTATCTAAGGTTCTGTTACATGTAACCAATCAGAATCATACCGAAACATCCCATGTCTGAAACCCCTTTCATACTAAACTCATAGTAAACATAGCACAAGTGGAAAACCCACACCTTGGCCTCCTGTGATGGTTCAGAGTCAAAATGCAACTGCAGGGCTGAGTTGTGGCTCACCTGGTAGTGCGTAGTGTGATTGCCTAACCCGCAAGAAGTCCTCACGCAAGAAGTCCTGGGCATGGTAGTGGATGACTAAATTCCTAGCCCTCAGGAGGTGGTGGCGGAAAGATCCAAGATCAGAGTCATCCTTACTACATACCAAATGTGAGGCCAGCCTAGGCTACATGAGACCTTGTCTCAGAAAAAAAAATAAAGTACACAATTATTGTATTCAATGCCTTTCAGGCTATGTATATAAGGTATATATGAAGCATATTTGAATTTTGCATTTAGACTTGGGTCTTCTTCAGAAGAAGATATCCCATTATATAGATACAAATGTAACAAAATTCCTCATATCTGAAATGAGAATACCTTTTGACTTCAACCTATAGTAACAACTATAAGTGTCAGTAGGTGGGGGTGAGTCCATGCATGCAGAAAGAAAACAGTTGCAATTGTTGCAATTGTAAAGTTGCAATTGTTGGGCCCTAATGATTTCTATATATATGAACACACACATACACAGACACATGACACACAGGCACACACATATGTACACATGCATGCGCACACACACTCACTCTTTAGGTAACTTTCTGTAGGCTTCATATATTTTCTAAATATAAATATTTTTTAAACGTCAATTACCTTATCAATTATCTCCGTTATCAAGAGAGGGGAAAGGAAGAGAGAGGAGAAGGGAGGAGGATGCCTAAGAGAGGAGGGAACAGAAAAGAAGAATCCAAAAGAGAAGTGTTGATGCTTGTCTGGCTAGCACACTAACTTGAATAGCATGTCCCAAGTCCCTAAGTCAGAGCTCACTGCCTTGAGTTCAGTACAGACGTCAAACAGGCATGACCACTGGATGTGTCAACCTAGAACAGAATTAAAAAGAAACAGATAGAAAAAAAGGGTACCAGCAAGAGAAAATGACAACAGAAGATGTATTAGCTGCCATTTGGGATCCAGAGAGGGAAAACAAAGCCCCAACAGGCATTGTACTCTAAAGTTTGGCATCATGATATAGGCTGGGATGTTGAAGCTGGGATCCCTGAAGGTCTTCATTTCACTGGAGAGAGAGTTGGGGGTGGGGCTCATCAGAGCGTTCACCAGGCCATGAGCTTCAGCAAGCAAATTCACACCGTGGATGTTCTCTCTAGGCTGAGCTTACATTACGGTGTAAAGGGTGCACTGAGTCAGGAGCAGGAAGGCAGATGCAGGGTGACAGATACTAACTAAACAGTGTGTTCAAGGTCAGCCTGGGCTACCTGAGAGCCTGTCTCCAAACAGGGACAACAGCCAAGACTGAGCTGGACTTTTCACATACCTCTGCAAAGGTTTTCCACTGACAGAGACACAGCTATGGAAGATGCTGTTGGTTACTCTGCCTCTTCCTCCCACCTCTTTCTTCTTGCTGTATTCCATCTAACCTAAAAAGCTGAAGCTACTAGGTGTTCACTTTGACCCTTAGAAAAAGTTCCCTTGTGGCTAGATCATAGCCACATCACCTTACGGAACCCGAGAAAGAAGTGTCTAGGAAAATAATCTTTCCTGATTTAAAAGAATGTGTACTCAGAGAGTTTGGTTTATGCTCTGCTTTACATTGGGTGAAGGTTTGATACCCAGAGCTGTATTAACCATTTTGTAAGGAAACAAATTGAAGATTCAATGCTAATATTACAGGTGTCTTAGTATCCTTTTTCAGTGAAAAGGCACCATGACCAAGGCAGCTTACAAAATAAAGCATTTTGAGATTTGCTTACACTTTCAGAGACTAGTCCCTGATCACTATAATGGGGAGCATGGCAGCAGGCAGGCAGGCACGGTACTGAAGCAATCAGCTTATCCGCTGATTCTCCTACAGTAGGAAGAAAGCAAGTGAGACTGGTCTGGAGTAGGGCTTTCAAACTCGAAAGGCATGGGTGGTGGGGCACACCTTTAATCCTAGCACTCAGGAGGCAGAGGCAGGTAGATCTCTGAGTTTGAAGCCAGCCTGGTCTACAGAGTGAGCTCCAGGACAGCAGCGGGAGGGGAGCTAAAGCCAAAAAAAAAAAAAAAAAAAGTCAAAACCAAAAAAAAACCTCAAAGCCTACTCCAAGTGACTCGCCTCCTTCCAACAAGGTCACACCCCTAATCCTTCAGAAACTGTTTCACCAACTAGGGACCAAGCATTGAAACATATGAACCTATGTTTCATATGGGTTTCTCATTCCCATCATCACACCAGATAAGGAATGGAAAGGTAGAAAAACCTTCCATTTCTTTTATGATTTGTCTCAAGAGTCGCATTAGCCAGCCATGTAGTCAAACTTCTTTGGTATTTTCAGTACTGGAGCCAGATTTGGGTTGTTGTTCAGTTTCTTGCAGCCAAAAAATATCCTCATATCACTTGGAGAGTATATTGATTGATTGTCAACTTGACAGAATCCAAAGTCACCTGGGAGCAGGAGCCTCCAGGCATGCTTGTGAGGGATTATCTAGATTAGGTTAATTGAGGTAGGAAGACTCATACTAAATAAGAGCAGCTCCAATTTCTGGGCTGGGGCCCCCACAGGGCATAAAAGGGAGGAAACAAGGTAGGTTGCAAGCGTTCATCACTCCAAGCTTGACGTCAGGGGCAATGTAAGAAGCTTCCTCAAACTGCTGCCCCTGTGACTCGCTGTGCACATGACGGACCACACCCTGTAACTGAACCAAAGGAGACCCTTCCCTCCTTCTGTAGCTTTTGGGAGAGTCTTTTATTGTCACGGCAGCAGGAAAAGTCACTAGACAGACAGCATTGTTCTTTTGGAATAACCAGTTTCTGTAGAAGTCATCAGTCTGTGCAGTGTCTCACTGTGGGGAGGATGGTAGAGCCGAGGGGACCTTGAAAGTAGAGAGGTCTTGAGAGAAGCAGGCCAACTTAAAAGAGTTTTAATACTGCCAACATTTTCACCAGGTAGTCTCGGTTAAGTTTTTTTTTTTTTTTTTTGTTTTGTTTTGTTTTTGTGAACTTGACAAAAGCTAGAACCATCTGGGAACTTTAGTTAAGACAAAATACTGCCGTCAGATTGGCCTGTTGGCAAATCTGTGGCAAACTTTCTTGATAAATGAGCCATGGGCACGTGGTCCTGTGTTATATAAAAAGCAGGCTCAGGGGCTGGGGAGATGGCTCAGCAGGTAAGACTGCTCTTCCAGAGGTCCTGAGTTCAATTCCCAGCAACCACATGGTGACTCGCATCCATCTGTAATGGGTTCTGATGCCCTCTTCTGGTGTGTCTGAAGACAGCAACAGTGTAATCATGTACATTAAAATAAATAAATAAATCTTGAGAGAGAAAGGGGGGGGGGGGCTCATTGAGAGCAAGCCAGTAAGTAGCACTTCCTGATAGCCCCTGCTTCAGTTCCTACTTCCATGTTCCTGCATTGAGTTTTGCTATAGCTTCTTTCATGATGGATGGACTAACTGTAAACTGAAATAAACTTTCCCTCCCCAAATTGGTTTTGGTCAGTGTTTTATCACAGCAATAGAAACCTATTAAGATACAAATCTCCACTCCATGAGTTCCTCAAGGTGAGAGTACCATTGCATCCTTCATTTCTATAGCATCTGAATCCTTGAAGCCCCTAAAAGCATTCTTTTTCCCAGTCACTAGTTGAGGAAGTTATGTTCCAATGGTATCCAATCCCACAGTCTCTGATCTGAGCTACCTGGCTGGGTTTTCCTACAGAGTTCTCTCCTCAAACTAGCCCCCTCTTAAATGTAAATGGAGATTCCTCTCTTCTTCCCAGGAGGCCGCCCACCCCAGCTCAGTTCCTATCCCAAAAACCATGGCCCATCTTTGCTCCCACACTAATACAGTTCGACCCCATAGAATCTTGACAACAACAACAAATGGAGCCACCCTACTGCATTGGTGAACGTCAGCTGAAATTATATCATAGACTTTCTAAGTCCCAGAGACTCTGGATTTTTCAGGAAATAGCAGAACACATTTGTAGAAGTCCCCTGAGGTTCTTGGGAGTCATTCTTATTTCTCTCCTGTGAGTGAAATTTGGCTCATGGTTCTACTGTGTTTTCTGAATCAGCGATTGTAGTCTTTCTCTCTAATCATGGGAGAGAATTCATCTGAAGCCAGATGAGGCCTGCCTCAGGGCATAGGAGAGAGATCTGCAGAGCCAAATGTGGAAAAGACCGCTGAAAGGAGCCTGTGAGATGCCAAGGTGGGTGAAGGCAAATGCTACAAAGCCTGATGACATGAGTTTAATTCCCAGAATCCATGTAAGGATGGAAGAGAAAAATCAACTCCACAAAGCTGTCCCTAACTCCCCACCTTCGTAGCAATACACATCACCCATCTATCCACAATACTAAAAAATATAATTTTATAGGAAAAAAAAGAGAAGACAGAAACAGGCATCCAGCCATTTCTTTGATGACAAAAAAAAAACATTAAAGTACCTTCCTCCTGGTGTCTACTACCCAAATCCCATTGAAAAACAGAAGCAAAAGTGGAGCATAGTGGTTCAGACAGACTTTCAGCTCGACTTTCTTCTATTCAAGAGCCTGAAATCTAGAGATTTCCGTTCCCAGGATCCTCTGTAATCAGAGGTTGGTCATAAGACCATTGTTCCACCAATCCATCACACTCTAAGATCTGAATTCTGCTCTGAACTGTGTGCAGCACCAGACCCACAAGTGACAGTAGTCTTCTACCAGAAGAGACTGAAACATTCAGGTTGGCACCTCTGAGGCTGAGTGTCTTCTCTTGTCTGATGTTCTAGGCCAAGGTCACGGGGCTTTTAGGAAGCCAGTTCACCTGTTGCAGGTGTGCGTTCCTTGTTGTTATCCTGGCTATGCTGTCCTAGCTCCAAAGCAGCCAAGGCCAAATGTTTGGCCCTCCCTATGGTTCATAGCCATTTAATATCCTTAATAAATCTCTTTCTGCTTAAACTATCTTAAGTGAATGCTTTTGTTTGAGAGCAAGAACCTTGAACTATTGGGGAAGAAACTGAAATAGTCTCCCAAATTGAAAAAGGGATAAAACTAATGTGTTTGGGGAATGTAGGACTTTTGACCAGAAGTCCAGAAACCTCTCTTGTGATCATCCCCAGTTACTCCCTAAAAGCAATCATAGCATAGATTCTTATCCCTATCGATAAATTTTGTATATTATGAGAACTTCATATAAATTGAAGATATCAGACATAATATTCTCTTTCATATCCAACTTCCATTTTGAACATTTTTCTAAGAGATTCATCCATAGGCTTTCCTTTTTTGTTGCTGTGTAATATTCCAGTTTGTTTCAGTATCTTCATGTCATTGAATATTTGAACTATTTCAAGTTTGGGGGCATTCTAAATCAATCTGCTATTCTGGATATCCCCTGGCCACATATACCTATAGGTGGAATTGCTTGCCTTATGTTTTTGACTTTTTGTTGATTCTTTTCGAGTTTCACAGCTCCCCACCCAGAACTTTTTGTTTATTGGTCAATTTTGACTTAGCATTAGTGGCTCTAACTAAACAACCCTTCAAGGGAGTTGAGCTAATCTGATTCCGAGCATCAGTAGACAGAGCAAAAGGATTAAGTAAAGGTTTCTGTCGACAAACCTCAGAGAAGTCGCCAACTACCAAAAGTGATCCTTGATACCAATGAAATTGAGTGAGGCCAATTTGAAGTGAAGGTCACCAGGTTTTTCCTTGCAAGGATTTGGGGCTCAGCAGGCTCAGATAGAAACCCTTGCAACCTCTAGTACTTGACTTTATGGGAGATCAAAATGCACCGAAACAAAGAAAATGTTATCGGCAATCCTAACAAGTCCAGACACAATAAGATTATTTATTATTTTCTGCTCCTTTTATTTGCTCAGTTGTAGCTCACAGTTATTATACATTCAACCAGAGCCTTATATGTGGTCTCCTACAAAAGAAGAGAATACCCTGTTCACTCAAGAATGTCTTAGCATTGGATGGGCCTGGGTGTCACTCCTTATCAGGAGTAGAACAAAACTGATTAAACACCGATTAACTCCTTTTAATTCCATTTGTTTGTTTGTCTTAGTGTATGTATATGTGTGGGTGAGATTACCATAGCATGTATGTGTAGGTTTGAGGACAACTTTCAGAAGTCTGTTTCCTCCTCCATCACATGGCTTCCAGGGATCAAACTCAGGTTACCAGGCACCTTTGCCCTGCTGAGGCATCTTGCCCTCCCTTGATTAAATTCTTTAAGGCAAAGTTTTCTCAATTGGAAATGGGAAAATATTGACACTTAATTCAAAATATCAGTTCCATGAAGTGGTATCCCAGCTCTGGGCTCTATTTAACTGTTATATTTAATGCAGGTCTTGGTTTATTTTTTGCTATCAACACTGTTGTTAAGAACCTTGGTGATCCTGAGCAACTATTACTGACACCGACCATCCGTCTCCTACTTCATCCAGTTCTACCTCACCTGACCACGTGATTATCCTCATCTCCGCCATTCCTTGTACAACTCAGTTGGAAGCTAAATACTTGATCATCTTCGGTTCCGATGAACATGGTCTAGCTCACTTTCTCAACTCCAAATCTCATCTGGAACACTTTCAAGATCAGGATCCCAGTCTGCTTGCATAGCTGGTGTACCTGCTATGGGTAAGGATAGGGATCAAACAATTCACAGTGGTCCCCAAGATCCTACTCAACCAGAAGGATATCTACAGATAGACACAATACATAAGTTATAAGGACATAAGAAATAGATTGGGATTTTCTCTCTAGAAAAACTGAAATAGCAAACCTCTCATACACTCTTCTAAAGTGAAATCCTACTGGATGTTGCAATGATTTTTTTTCCCACGAGGAGCTAGAAACAAATGTCTACTTACCCTAGATAGACATGAGATGAGATGAGCAAAGAAGCAATTCCACACAAGTTTAGCTTAGTGAGCCAATGAGCTTATTCAGGTTACTTACGGGAACGTGGGTGAGGGGTTACTTATAGGAGATTCAATGAATCAGGCAACTGAATCACCAAAATGCCCACCTCAGCATGAGTAATGGCTCATGAAAACTCCGTCCGTGGAGCATTCTGCCAAACTGGGAAGGCAGCTCCCACAGAAGAGTCTCCTCTCTCACTATAATTTCTTACTGCTTATTTAACCACAGGAAAGATAAATTTCTTGCAGGTTATTGTAACTTTCTTATGAGGTTAGAGGGCCTCCCCATACCTTCCTTCCAGAGATCATGAAGAAATAGCTACATAATGCTGGCTGTGATGATACATGCCTACAATCCTAGAACTTGGGAGGTCAAGGCAGGGGTATTTTGAGTTTAAAGCCAGCTCAGGCTATATATCAAGACCCATCTCAAAAACAAGAACAACAACAAAAAGAAACAAAAGGAAGTCATATTCACTTCCCACATAATGTGTTGCAAAGGTATACACAGATGAGTTCATCTCGCTCTGATCATTTTTCTTCTTTCTCAGCCTAATGTGTAGGTGATACAAGATGGTATATCCATCTCTTCTCCTGGTTTAACAAAATGCTGGAGGCTAGGTAACCAATAATGAAGAGAGGTTTATCAGACTCACAACATGGAGGTCAACAAGTATGAGACAAGTATCTTCTGAACTCTGGTGAGGGTCCCCTTAACTCTATCACCTAGTGGCAGATGGCATCATAAGAGGGTTATGTAAAACAGATATTTAATAAAGAGATAGGAATCCAAAAAGAGGTAGTGACTTGTCTTGCTTTTTATAGCAATCTTCTCCAGAGGACTGACTAGGATCCCCTGAGAACTACACTCTTTCCTTTTAAGAACAATGCCCCAGCCCCTGTGACCTACTTCCTTTCTACTAAGTCCCATCACCTACCATATTGCTCCCCCAGGGATCAATCTTCCAGCATGTGAAACTTGGGACATGTGCTCCAACCAAATATGAACTTCCCTGGACCCATTCCACAACTCTTAATAATTGTCAATGGTGATCAATGTTTCCACATCTTACTGACTTCTATTCCTATACAATCCTAAAGCAAAGCGCAGACATCACCTTAGTTGCTCCAGAAGTATTTCAATATAATTCTGGAAATATAAAAACTGCCTACTTAATATAGGCACAATACTCTTTTCACAACACCATATTAACCATCAATCCACCAAACATATCATGTTCAAAAATCAAGTCCCCTTAAACTAGCATAAAAATGCTTATGACACATAAGCTTATTTGGATCCACAGCCAAGTAAACTTGGGATTGTCTCTTCATATGGACTGCTGTTATTCTTTCTTGTTCTTCTGGCCATCTCTCTTGGAGTGATGGATGGCATCATAGTTTAAAATTCCTGCTCCAAATGTGCACGTGTTCACTTTGCTGAGACCACATAAACGGCAAGACTATGGGACAGAAGAAGGGGGCTGGGCTTAGCTGTCCTAATTGTAATCCACCAGCCAGCCATGTGCTAGGATTCCAACTGTCAACACATATCCACAGCAGGTAGGGGTGGGCTGGGACCAGTATAGTTTGATTTGGTTGCTTGGTTGTTTTTTTGTTTGTTTGTTTGTTTGTTTTGGTTTGGGGTTTTTTTTTGGGGGGGGGTCGGGGTTTTTTGTTTTGGTTTGGTTTTGGTTTTTTTGTTTGGTTGGTTGGTTTGTTTTGTTGGCTTTTCCAAGACAGCTTTTTCTAGCCCTGGCTGTCCTGGACCTCACTCTGTAGATCAGGTTGGCTTCAAACTCACAGAGATCTGCTGCCTCTGCCTCCCCAGTGCTGGAATTAAAGGCATGTGCCACCACTGCCAGGCTCAGGACTAGTTATTTTTTATAGCAATCTCCAAGAACTTGGGATCTCTCAGATTTGTTAATTCAGTATGCACTGTGCTACCACAGAGAAAGCTAAGAACAGAAGGTTAAGGAATGGACTTTTTGCCTCCAATTGACTTCGCCAATACAATCAACCTTCTCCTTTCCCAAGTCTCTGACTTTGCCCAGGGTCCTCAGACCAGCAAGCTTCCTCACAGGCCCTTTGTGCCTAGGTTTGCGTACCGGTCAGCCAAAGCTACTTCAGAGGCCTCAGAAGCTCAGACACCTCCGTTAAATAGGAAAGCTGTACAGGAAGAAATTAGGTGTCTCTGGTTCTTCAACACCCCAGGCGCCACAGTGAAAGCCAAGTTTCTGAAGCCATTAACTCATTCTATCTAACTACTATAAAGACCCCTAATTGCGTGCAGCATTTTTTTTTTTTTTGAGATGGCCATGCTCCTGCACAGGTGTGTTGAAATTTCTTCCCATTGCTTCTCATTCTTTTATCTCTGGTGCTTAAAACCTGCATTAAAATCTCTTAATTGGGCCAGCAAGATGGCTCAGCAAGTAAAGAGGTGTTTGTTGCCAAACCCAATGGCCTAAGTTCATCTCACAGGACCAACGTGGTGGAAGGAGAGAACTGACTCTTGCAAGTTGTCCTCTGACCTCCACATGTGTGCCCTAGGACTTGAGTGCACATGAAGAAATTTAAATCTCTAACTAAGCTGCAAGTCTGCTTCGTACTGGCTCATCCTGAAACTCTTTCCCATAGCAAAGTCAACAATCAGATTGCACCTGAATAGAGGTCCCTGTAGACTCAGAGGAACAAACTCTCTGGGCTACAAGCAGTACCACGGAGCCATTCCTTGCTGTCACTGACAATGGGAGTGTGTTTCAAGTGACTAGGCTCCCTTTGGGTTCTGAACCTTTTGGAAATACATAAACCAGATAAATCTTTGCTACTCAAAGTGTGGTCCGAGGACAGACAGCACTGGCATCCTGGCTCCAAGAAGGAACCTCAGGCCACACCCTCAATATAGAAGCATACTAAATCAGAATGTGCCTGTTAACAAGACCCCTGGGGATTTCGGGGCATGTCAGAGTCTGAGAAGCATGGGAGCCAGGCCAAATTTCCAAGGAAAGGGATTGCTTGGCTCCATGTCCATGCAACGAAAACTCACTTCTGCTGCTTCCTCACACTGCGAAGGCGGGGCCAGGCAGGACTGGCCACCTCCTAATCATGACTAATGGGTCTCAGAATGGAAAATGAGGCTCCTCTCTGCCTGTGCCCCAGGGCATAGAGCCCAGCCCCCCTCCCCTCCCGACACCCACCATCCCCCTTGGAGATCTCTGTTCATGGAGAACTTGCTTTTAAATGAGAGTCAATGGACCAGGTCACGAATCTGTCAGACGCAGGAATTTCTGGTGCTCGTGACTGTTGTAATTAAAATCATCCGAGTTGACTAAATTGGCCGAAAAGGAAGCAGGCCCACATGACTGCCGTTCAAAGGGGAGCAAAATAGCTCCTAATTTGTTAATTAAAATTATGAATGCGCTCCACGCGGAATGGCTGTGCGTTAAATTCTATTCAGATTCCATTAGAAAACAAATAAGCTCTGGGTCCTGATTAGAGGACCCCAGTTCCCCCAAATCTGTATGGATTTCGTGGGGGCTTTTTTCAGAGAACAAATTTAGAGCTTGCAAAGACCTTGCCGAGAAGTCAAATTCCTGGGGAGATTTCTCTGGTAAATCAATCTGGTAATTAGAAAAACAGGCCAATAGATTAGATCCGCTCCCTATTTCTATTTCTTCGCCATACTGATGAGCTTGCTTCAAAGAACGCATGTTGCCAGAGCCCTGGGTGACATTGTTCCTCTCTACTCGAAATTCAGTAGTGAGGAAACTTGTGCCTTCCACTCAGGAGGGAGGGAAAGGATAGGCAAATAAAGAAGGGAAGATAGAAGAGAGGCGGAAAAAGAAAAAGGAAAGGAGGGAGGGAGAAGGGGCGTAGCTGATTGTAGTGATGGGGAGATGGAAGCCACTTCGATTTCTGCTTGGTCACTCCATCATCAGCCACTAGGGTTTGTGTGTGTGTGTGTGTGTGTGTGTGTGTGTGTAATTGTAGGTTTCTATTGCTGTGAGAAAACACTGACCAAAAGCAACTTGAGAAGGAGCGGGTTTATTTCAGCTTATATTTCCACATCACAGTTCATCATCAAAGGAAGTCAAGGCAGAAACCTGGAGTCAGGAGCTGGTACAGAGGCCATGGAGGGTGCTGCTTACTGGCTTGTTCCCCATGGCTTGCTCAGCCTGCTCTCTTATAGAACCTAAGCCCACAGTAAGCTGGGTCTTTCACTTCCACATCATCCACTACAGGCTTGCCCACAGGCCAATCTATCAGGAGATATTTTCTCAATTGACGTTGCCTCTTCCAAAATGACTCTAGTTTGTGTCAAGTTGACATAGAATTAGCCAGAAGAGTTATTGAAATGAAGTCTTATGCAGCAGCCCAGGCTAGCCTCAAACTCCCTATGAAATCAAGGATGACCTTGAACTTCTGATCCCCTTACCTCTACCTCCTGAGTGCTGGGATTACAGGCGTGTACAACCATGTCTTGTTTATGTGGTGCTAGGGATCGAACCCAGGACTTCATGAATGCTAGGCAATCACTCTACCATCTGAGCTACATCTCAAGTCCCTTCCATCAATTAGAATTCCCACTATTGCGCTACTAAGCAATTAAGCCTCAGTTTCCCTCTGAGAGAGTAAAGGTCAGGCTGTAGCTCTCCAGCAGTCTGGCCAGCACAGGGGTTCAGAAGGTGCTCAGGACCCCTAGTGTCTCACTCAAACTCTCCATCACAGCCCACCAGGGGCTGAACACTCAACGACAGTTTCAGGCTCATGATAGCTTCAGGCCAGCTTGGATAGACTTTCTCAAGAGAAACCAAATTAATCTCGGCTTCCATCCAACTTCACCTCCCCAGAGTTCCTCTGGGGTTTCTAGCAAACCACAGAGTCCCTGTCCCCTGCTCTCCTTCCATAGTGTCTGCCCATCTCTCAAGCTGGGGACAGAATAGACGTAGCGAGTCTTGCCAGGAAAAATTGGCCATAGCAGACCACTAAAGCCTTCTACCATGGTGCTGCTTACCATACTTGGCAAGGTGAGAAACTGCCATGGGCCTTTGGTCTCACTCCCCTCAGATGGGCCTGTCCTAGGGGATGCTGTCCAACTGAGCCAGGGCAGAGCCAGGGCAGCAGTACCGAGCCAGGGCAGAGCCAGGGCAGCAGTAGCAGCTTCAGAGCAGCAGGCAGCATCTGCAGGGAGTATTCTTCTAAAGCATCTGCCCAGGCCATGTCAGGATGTATTTATTTTACAGACTCTGGGCCTGTGTCCTTTCAAGGTGTGCAAGCTGTGGCTTTGTCCGTGTTTGAATGAATAATTACGTTAACACCATTTTAAATGGGTCATCAGAAAAGGAGCTGTCTCTGTCTGCTCTTTTCCACCAGCCTTGATGCTGAGGAGCACCAGGGTCAAAGGCACACACTTGGAGGCAAGCCACTGGGTTCAAACTGCAGCTCCACCGTTTACCATTAAGATGACCCCACCCCCACCAAGTGCGTACTGGAGCCAAGGCTGTCACTGCCTCCTGCTTTCGCATGCACTCGCACTTGCTGGCTATTCCTTTGTAAGCTGCCAAGTTCTTACTGGAAGAACCTGCTAGAAACCCTCGGGCTTTCTCCAGGGGTGGGAGCAACCTCTACTTTACACTGGTTAGAAAAGAGGTGGATAGGGAAAGTTCAGTCTGAGGAGCATTCCAGCCAACTGGGGCTCCTTTGAAATGGGGGTAGGAAAGCCTGCTATGTATTCCCTCTTCTTTTCCATCACGTCCCAGTAAGAGTAAGTTCCAGTTGCCTACAAGAATGACCTGCTTCCTTTTCTCTTCTCCACTCCTTCCTGCCCCCACTTCCTGCTGGCATTTTCTGCATTTACCATGTGCACTCAGGTCCTGACTCAAAATATGGGTTTTCTGCAGAAATTCAACCAGAGTCTCTTTCCAGTTGATGTAAGTACCCATGCAGCTATCTGGGCCCTTTGCCTAGAGGAGTCAAAATGGAGGACTGAATGGGAGGGAGCCCCCAGCATGTTTCTTGGCACTCAATAAACACTGCAAGCTCTGGGGCTGTTGAGATGGCTCAATGGGTATAAGAGCTTGCTCCAGAAGCCTGAAACCCCTGCGTTTGATCCCTGGATCCATGGTTTTGTTTGTTTTCCTTTGTTTTTTTTTTTTTAAAAAAACAAATGAGGAGGTGCACAACTGTAATCCCAGAAATCCACAGCAAGGCAGGAGATGGAGGCTGGAGAGTCCGCTGCAAGTTCGGGGCCAGCTAACCTGTAGTAGGAAGTGTGATAGCAGAAGCAAGAACAACTCTACTCAGTAAACTGGAAGGTGAAAGCCAACCTTTGACAGCTGTTAGCTGACATGCACATCCCCCCTCCCTCAGGCAATTAACTAGTTGATAACTTTGTAAAAATCTCATTAGTATATACAAAAAGTAGAGGACATGGATTGGAGAGATGACTCAGTGGTTAAGAGCACTGGCTGTTTTTCCAGAGGACCCGGGTTCAATTCCCAGCACCCACATGGCAGCTCATATCTGTCTGTAACTCCTATTCCAGGGAATCCAATGCCCCCAGACAGACAGACAGACAGACATGCAAGAAAAACACCAACGCACATAAAAAAAAAAATAAAAAGGAATTATCAGGAAAAAAAATTAAAGTAGAAGACATTGTTCCATTCTCAAATTCCTCCTGGTAGAGGCCTTCCAATCTGCTTCATGCCTCTTCTTCGTTATTCATTTGTTTAAAATTCACTCACAAAATGGGAAGAAGATTTTAGGTGATTTCAAAAATCTTGTCGATCCAGTCTCTCCTAGTGACTTGGCCGTTGGGGAGGATCATGTCTAGAAGTGATGCTTTTCCCTGGCTGTCTACCCCCCCATGCTTGTGTCGATGAGTAGAGACCACCACATCGCCCTTCCTCCCTGGACAACCACAAGCTATCAAGTCCAGGAAAGCAGAGAAACTAAATCCTCAAGGGCAGTGCTAGCCGATGTGGAGTCTCATTGGCCTTCTTGAACTTTTCCTGCCAACTTAGCAAAATGACACAGCCCAAGCAAGCTTTGCTGTGTGTAACAGTGAATCATCGTCTTTCACAGAGAGCCCCTTCTCCTAACCCTCAGCCTTTGTGGGTGAGGCAGGTCTTCAAGCCCAGCGGAACTAGTAGGTCACTCATCCTCACTCACTCGCTCAGTAACACCTAGTTAACTCTTGTCACCCAACCAAGCACCCAACATTTAGAGATTGTTTCTCTCAGGGTCCTATGGGCTGACTTGACAGCTGGGATCAAACACACAGAGGAGCCAGGCAGTGGTGGCGCACGCCTTTAATTCCAGCACTTGAGAGGCAGAGCAGGTGGATTTCTGAGTTCGAGGCCAGCCTGGTCTACAGAGTGAGTTCCAGGACAGCCAGGGCTATACAGAGAAACCCTGTCTCGAAAAACCAAAAAAAAAAAAAAAAAAAAAAAAAAAACCACACACCACAGAGGAAATCAGTGGAGGTCTAATTATGGCTAGAACAACCATGGTGTCTTCACTAAGATCACACTAGGTATTGCTGGCTCCAAACACAGGGTTGTGGCTCTCCTCCATGTGAGTCTTCACATGGTTAGCTCATGGGACAGCATGGTGACTACACACCAAATGGAGTACTGCTAGAGGAAAAAGTCCAGTATGCTCTATTTTCCCAGAACTTACTGTGGTTCCCATGACAGACAACATGCACGAACCTGCAGACTCAGAATCCTGAGGGACTACAGAGGGAGTTTCAGAGAGTTGTGATTCACTGAGGGCACCAAGGTAACAGGCTAGCCAGAGGGTCCAGCTTCTCAAGGCCTCCTCAGTCTGTCATTCACACAGTGTCAACCTCCTGGGAAATCTAATTCAAGAGACTAGGGCTATTCCATCAGCATCTCCCCACACACTCTTTCCTAGGGAGGCTGTGTGCTCTCAGCATCACACACCAGATGAAGAAGCTTCTGATGACAAAATCCCAACTCAAACTACCTCAAGTGGATGAGATGATTGGTTTGTACCACTTACAACTTGGGGATAGTTGATTTTAGAAATAGTTGATCAATGGAGAGGTGACAGATGTGGTCTCATCAAGGTCCATCCTTTCTCTTGTCTCTCTTTCACTTATTGCTTTCCTTCCCTGTGTTGACACTGTCATCAGAAAGGCTTCTCTGAAGTAGTAGCCCCGCGACAGCTCTACACTCCATCCTGAGACAAAAATAGAGCTTCAGCATTTGGGAGACAGAGGCAAGCAGATGTCTGTGAGTTCTGGACCAGCCTGGTCTACAAAGTGAGTTCCAGGACAGTTTGGCCCACACAGAGAAACCCTGTCTTGAAAAAAGTAAGTTAGTAAGTAAGTTGATAAATAAATAAATGATTCCTTATTCAAGAAGTTCCTCCAATCACCAGCCTAGAATTAGTGCCCACTGGCCAGGCTTCTGTCATGTGCCAGTCCCGTGAAGAAGTCACTGGGCTTCGGCTCTCCTGATGGTTCAATCCCTGTGTTCTCCCCAGCACTAAGTATATGGACCTCTACCTAAAGCATCTCATGGCCTGAAATGGATGGAAGCACATTTTTCCAGTGGCAATCGAGATGTTATTACTAGATAAAGAGAAGAACAAAACATAAGCTTCTACTAGGATCTTAAAATGAATAGCAGAATTTGATGAGGATCCCCTCCCCGGTCGGTCTCTTTGCCCCTTCTTGTGCTCCCACCTGCGTGATGCTTCTGACCCTCTCTGTGCTCTTCTTACAGAGGATTAGATAAGAAGCAAAGCACAAATTAGGAAGTTTTCCATTTGCCAATAACCCACACTCTAAGTTCAATGGCAAAGAAGGTAAACAAGCATTTAGAATAAATAGTGCCGATTGTTTTGTTGTAGTCATAATTACCTTTATTGTTGGGTGATTTCAAACGTGTTATTCAGTCATTCATTTTGGAGACTTCCCATTAACAAGAATTAAATCTCCTCAGGGCTGGGAGACAGGTCAGTCTTAAGACGCTTGCCTTGCAAGCAAGAAGACCTCAATCAATCCCCCAAAGCCACATTTTAAAAGAAAATCTAAGTGTGGTGCCACACCTTGTAATGTTAGAGCTGGGCAGGAGATGGGTGAAATCCAGGGCTTTGCTGACTAGCCAGCTTACCCACATCGGGGAGATCCAAGCCAATAACAAAGAACCAAGGGGCAAAGCTTCTGAGAAATGAGACCCAAGGTCATCATATAGCCTTCCTCCACTCAACGTGTGTACACACCAACACACATCTATATGTACACTTGCACACCAACGCACAGAGAATTAATTCTTCTCGCCATGCCACAGGTTATCCTTCTAATGACAGAGAACTGAATTTAACTACGTGAAGGGATGATTGCTAAAAAATTAGGTGCATTTCCTATGGCTTCTGTGAACCTGGGGCCATAGTTCCATGAACTGTTGTCTCAATGTCAAGCAGGATAGGAGTGCTTTGTAACTCAATGCCAAATCCCTGACTGTCAAGGACACCGTGACCTCTTCTAACTGACAAGAGACGATATCCCCTTGGAATAGAATGGGAAGTGAAGAGAAAAAGCAAAAAGGTGTGAGTTTAATTACAAAGTCACAAAAATAAACAATGTGGATGCTGCTAGCAAAGACATTCCATCAAAGAGCTGGCTCTGAGTCCACACAGAAAAAATCTAGAAATAGAGTGGTCCTTCTGAGTTGATGCTCATTGGGCTCAAATGGCCATGAAGTAAATTCATTAGACATGAGCCATTCCAGAAAGATTTTAGAGTCTCTATTTCAGAATTAGTCCCTGAAAACACTGAAGGCCTGGTGCCCACAGCCACAGCCTGAATCACCCTGCCCTTCACCATAGGGACTTGAGGGTACATCACAGCCCTATTTTGAGTGTCACCATAGGCACCTATCCTGAGAAAAAGGAAACACGGGATACATAATGGAACCAGCACCAGAGACTATATTCCTAAATGCCATGAATGTTGTGTCATCTCCTGCCAATGTTTGAACTTCAGAGAAACAAAGTAGTAGTGGTATGCCTTGGGTTTTCACCCTTCTTCATTCAGAGAAAGGCAAGGGACTCACTCGGGCTCCCTTTGGAAGTATGAGTCACCACTGAGGCCTGCCATCCCACCAAGCAATATGAAATAGGCCTTCTGTGTGTAAGGATGAAAACAGAGAGCTGCCAGACCCATGTGGGCCTCCTTAAAGCCAGCATGAAAGAGGGGCTTGTGAAATTAAAGGTCTGGGCCCAGTTGCACATAATCAAACTCTGTTGCCTGACAGGGTAATGGCAGTTCTTTAGGGTAATAGACACAAAGGATGGGTGACTGGATCCCTAGGAGCCACAGGGGCCAGGAGACACAGTTAGGAGAGAACTCCAGGCCACAGAGTGGTGAAGGGACCTCCCTCGTTTGCAGTAGAAATGGTTTTGTGACCCAGTACAGGGTCTGTGGATGTGGATAGCAGGCACTGTTGCAATTGCCTGGAGCAGTAGTTACATTCCTATGGCTATTCCGAGGATCTACACACAGGACTCTCGCACCACCACAGCTGGATCCCACCCAGTTCTGCCTATTATACGGCTCATGAGGAGCTGAACTTTCTAGTGTCCCTGGAAAGCCTAGGCGGTCTGCTCTCCCACCCCAGGGCTGGAAGTCCCACTCCATCCCTTGCTTTACCCTGCTTCCAGCAAATCTGACTTCCTGGTTTTGGTGGACTTATCCACCCCCACTCCAACAAAAAGTTCTGTTCGCAGTTTCCCCCACAATCTTTTAATGGGATAAGGCTTTTTATTTCACAGTATAGAGACGATGTTTGAATTGCAAATAACCCCAGGGGAGGCAACTCCTTTATCTGAATTCACACTGAGGTATAAAGGACAATGAAAAAAAAAAAAAAAAAAGAATAGTCTAAAGAAAAAGGAATGGGCAGTGGTGTGTATTAAAGAGTTTATAATTTTTGAAGGCTGAGCCCTGATTAATACTTATAGGCATGCTTTAACTCATGGTTCTCAACCCTTGCTAGACCCTACCGTTCTCTGGAGAGTGTAAAATAATACTGGGTCCTGGGCTGCAGCCAAGACAGGTTCAGTCAGGAGCTCTGGGACTTTATGCGTGAGAACTAGTATAGTTTTAAATTCTATTCTAGAGGACAAACCAGGTTAATGTATTAGTCAGTTCTCGCTGTGATACTCCTGAGTAATAAACAAAAACCTTCAACTCTCAGTAGCCTCCAACAGGAAACAGTTGGCTTTCTCACACACCCATCAGCAAGTCAGCTGCAATTTAGCTGATTTCAGCCAAGCTCAGTTGGACTCAGCTCTAGACTGTAAATATGGTTCAGATCCATGAAACTCCTCTCATGCAGACAAGTGTACAAGGAAAGTGCTGCACGGGGTGATAGGTGGGAGCATAGGAGGTCCAGTCAGATCATGCAAAGTACATAGACATACTCCATTGGCTACAGAGAGTCTTGTAGTCAAGTCCAGCATGGACAGGGTAATAAACATATCTGTCACCATGGAGCAAAAAAACCCAATTATATGGTGTCCTAGTTGTTTTCTGTTGCTGTGACAGAACACTAACCAAAAGCAAGTTGGGACATGAAAGGTTTATTTGACTTAGCACTGTCCAGCATTGAGGGAAGTCAGGGCAGAGGCAGAAGCAGGAACCTGGAGGTAGGAACTGAAGCAGAGACCACAGAGGAAAACTACTCACTGGCTTACTTCCCATGACTTTCTGAGACTGTTTTCTCATAGAACCAGGCCCACCTGCCCAGGGATGGTAACCACCCACAGTGAACTGGGCCTCCCACATCAATCAAGAAAATTTCTGTCCACACATACCTATAGGCCAATCTGACGGAGGTAAGCGTTTTCTCAATTGATGTTCTTTCTCACAGTTGACCCTAGACTGTGACAAGTTGAAAAACAAACAAACAAACAAACAAAAAAACACAAACAGATAGAAAGCCAGAAACAATAGTCTGATCTATCAAAGTTGGGAACTGTTAAAACATGTAGCCTCAGGGTTGATTATTCTTTCAAGTGATTTTAATAAATGATGGTGTCCTTTATGGGGTTCAGTTTCCCTACTTAGTTACACAGGCATTTAATGGCTTTCATGTCTAGTTTTCCTAAGTATAAAATGGGGTTGGTAATTCCTCACCAGCCTATCTTAACAAATTAGGGAGACGAACTGAGTGTGGTACGCACGGTGCCTTCTGTCTGCCTAGACAAACCCAGAACAATCATTGCAGAATATTGAAAATTGGAATGAAATCCAAGGACAGCTGGGTATAATTGTACACATCTCTAATCTTAGTACTCAAGAGGTGGAGGCAACGGGGATCATGAGTTCAAGGCGAGTCTGGGCTTTGTAAAGAAACCTGTTTCAAAATATAAAATAAACAAAAGCCCAAGGTCTGACGATGTAGCTCAGTGGTAGAGTTGCTTGCCTAATATATACAAGTCTCTGGGTTTGAAGAGAGAAAGAAAGAAAGAAAGAAGGAAGGAGAAGAGAGAGAGAGGAGAGAGAGAGAGAGAGAGAGAGAGAGAACACCCAGGAATACAATGAATACTGTGGGTACTTTTCTGTGTATCATTGGGAATTACTAAAGGGAAACAGAGATGCTTCACAGGCCCAAGGCAGTGCCATGAGCTATCATGTCCCATCTTTTGAAACCTGGAAACCCATTTTGGGTCCTCTCTTCTCTATCCAGAGACCATGACTTGAAACAGATTTTTTTTTTTTTTAGATTTCTTTTTAAACTGTGTGTATGTGTGTGTTGCTATGTGTACACGCGTGCAGGTTTCCATGCATTGAATCCCCCTGGAGCTAGTGTTAAAGGCAGTTGTGAGTCATCCGATGCTTGGAATTAAACTTGGGTCCTCCGGAAAAGCAATAGGCACTCCAAATCACTGAGCCACCTCTTCGGCTCCAAGCAAGCAGATTCTTAACAACCACAGCACCTCTCAGGTCCCCTGGCCATCTCCTAGCCGCTGGTGGCAGCTGCTGAACATGCTCAGTTGAGCTCCCTCCTGGAGTTGCAAAGAGGGCTTGCTTCACCTGGTGACATCCACCACTCACTAGCAACAAACTTCTAATGCAGAGCCAGTGTCGAGTCCAAGGACCCTTCTGAAGCAATCTGTCCATCCAGTCTCATGTGTTCATCTCACAGTAGTGAACCCTATACTCCCCCTCTTGCCAATTCCCAACCAGTGCTTTCTTCCTGGGACCTTCCAGCTCTGGACAAAGCAAGAGGCATAGCTGTCAGCCCCCAGCCACAGACCACAGGTCACTGGAATGTGTGATGTGGTAGACAACTGTGTCACATTCAATGTTATACTCAGTCAGAAAAAGGTCTTCTCCGACAGACTGACTGCAGCTGCAGCTGCAACTCAAGGTGGGGCCCCAGAATGCCCCCTCCCTGCTGTTTGTGTTGCGCGTGTATGTGCACGTGTGTATTTGTGTGGCTGGAGTGAATAAATGTTTAAATCAGTGTGTCAGTTCTAATTAGAGCAGCTCTCCCTTCTTCATTGCGGAACGATTCCTTCATGCTTAATGCCTGGAATGTCATTTTCCACTGTGAAATCCTTATTCTTCAAGGCCTAGTGCCAAAGTCGACTTCTGATGCACTTCCCCCACTCACTTGCATCTCCCATCCCCCATCAGAGAAACTGTCTTTCCCTCAGCTGACCAGGCCACTTAGAGGCAGCTTTGTGAATGGTACTCACTGCCCTTAGCATCTGCCCCCATTTCCTCTATGTCCTTGGAGGCAAGGACGGTGCCCTGTTCTTCCCCTTCTGTATTGGTCACAGGGTGTGATTAATCCCAGATGAATGAATGAAAAATGAGGCTGGAAAGAAAAGCAGTGAATTGTAGCCAGCAAAGGCATCCTAACAGCATTGGGTAGGGGACTTGCTTGCCTGAATTTTCCTGAAGCCCTAAGACTCGCAGCATGCAGAAAGGAAACAAATCCCCCCTTTGCCCCCCCCCCCACCTCCCTTTCCCATCATTCCCACACGAATGCTTTGCACTGCTAGTGGTACAGACTATCTGGCTTTACAAGGACTCAAGGAAGCACTGGAGAACAACCATCCCACCACACCCCAGCACAAAGAAGGAGCACGGCCAAACCTCCCTCCCTGTATCCTCACCCTTCCTAGTCAGTCTGGTTGCACCCAAGGCCAGTGACACTGTGTTTGCTATGTGGCCACCTTAGATTGATGTGTTATTGGAAATGATCAAGTTATGACACACTGATATGTCTTTGGGGCTGGGGACATGGGAAAAGCACCGATTTCACTTGAAATAAATCCAAGCCCTAAGGTGCAACTTATTGAGAGAGCCTCCCCCTTCCCACTGTGGGCTAGGTCTTCTAATCCACTTGTGGCCTCCTCACATTCTTGTGAGGGTCTCAAAAAATGGCAAAGAGGGGAGCAAGGGAGGGCCAGATCCTTCCGAATTCTTTCTTCAAAGCATGTCTCTTGACCCTGAAGGGGCTTTGAGACAGCAAGGCAGTGTTCTGAAACCGTGGTTTTTGAAATGCCCTCCCTAGCTCTCCCTCGCCCAGAAACTGGAAGAACCACACATTCCTATCCTAGGCTTCCACATGCCACTGTGTAAGGGACACCCCCGCCCCATGACATGCAGCAAGCTGGAGAAATGCTCCTCCCTACCCTTCTCTACTATACAAAGCTCGCCTCCATACACCCCCTCAGGAGGGTGGGGCACGGGCTCTGGGCCTGCATTCCCCAGGGAGAAATAATTGGCCTGTCTATAGAGCATCAGGATTCAAATAAAGCTTTAAAAACCCACGCAGCCCTGCGAATTCTATAACTGTGAATTCACAGATGATGGTCCAACACACACACACACACACACACACACACACACACACACACACACAGCATGTAGTTCTGAAGAAGGTTCTCCTCTCCCTCTCTCCATTTCTCTCTCTTTCTCTTTGTTCCACAGATCCACCTGACTCAAATAAGCCCGCTCTCATTTGAACCGGAGGCAATCAGAGTGGAAAAGACCCTGTTCCCGTTGGTGCAGATCCAAACTGTCACCATTTGGCATCCCGACACTCTCCGATGTCCCTATCAGCTGTTCAGGGTCAGCCAGTGGGAGGGGGACTCTCCCAGCCAACACATTGGAGATTTCATTAACGAGCAAAGCCTCCTGGATGAGCGACCTCACGTGGCCACCCCACCTCAGCTCTGTCACTCTCCCCCCTCCCCACTGCTACACAAACAGGCTCCCAGCGACGAGATTGGATTCAGATCTTGTAGATGAAGAAATTCAGATACGACAGCCGCGCCTAGCAGACCCCCAAGCGAGGGCCGAGCCCGCACGGCAGCTGGGCTCCCCTCGGTAATAACCACTCGTAATATCTGACAGAACCCACGCTGGTCATATCCGATCCTGCCACATGAAAAGAAGCATTACACCGGCCTCTCGGGGGCCGAGGCTAGGGGAGAGCCGCGGCACAAATCAGAAACGTTTGCCACGAAGCCGCTATTCAAGGGCTGGAAAATCAACAGGGGCTGCTTTCCTAACATCCTGGGAGATGCTATTATCCTCCTGGCAGCGCAGCTCACAGAACGCAGCGAGGCCTGCTTAACCCGAATTCGCTGAGAGGTTGGCATTTCTGAGCTCAGAGGCCTTGGGATGGGTGGGAACAAAAGCCCACACTAGTTGTGGGAGAGAGCTATGGGACTCCACAGCAGTAACATTCAAAATATTTAACAACTGTGACAGCTGGACTGTGGCCATTCTATAGGAGGCCGGGACTTGGGATTTTTCCGTTGTGTCAGGCATACCAGTTGGAGAATATAGGTACTTGGGGGCAAAGACGGAGGAGCATTTCAACATTACAGATACTGGTAGGACTAGTGATCCAAATCCCAGTCCCAAAGCCCTTCCTGAACTAGGCTCCATGTCCCTGCTGGCTCACAGTACTCATTCTTTGGTGTGTAGGACAGCCACAAGTTGGCTACATGTCCAGAGCCAAAAGCTTCTGACAGAGGGCCATGCCTTGGTGGAGACTGGCTTAGGTGGCCAGGTCTTCTAAGACCCATGGCTCACAAAACCAAGGCTCTGGTGTTGAGTGCCCCTCCACTCTAGCACTGTCCGTCCACCTCTTATTGCTATGGCATCATACCAAAGAAAAGGCTATGTTCTCTCTCTCTCTCTCTCTTTCCTCCCTCCCTCCCTCTCTCCCTTTCTCCCTCCTCTTCCTCCTTCCTCCTTCTCCCCCCATCTCTCTTCAGCCTCATGTTAGTGGTCCTGTATTCCATCTAGCTTAGCCTCGTGCACCAATGAAGGCACAAGGGCCATCATCACCAGGAGACATGAGATCTCAAGTCCTTGCTCTTTTGGTACAAAGCTACTTGACCCATCTCAAAAAGGTTGGTGACCTCCACCCATTGGTGACTTTTTTTGTTTTGAACTATCACATCTGGAGATTGTGAATTGCTATGCACAAGGACATAAGTCACGCTACCTGGAATTCTGTGGACTGAAATAGAAATACAATGAACTTCACACTTATGCCATATTTCCCTATTGAAACAATCAGACTGGCAAGTCTCCTCTCTGCCTCAGTTTACTCATCAAGGAAACAGGATGGATGTGCATCCTTCCTGTTCTCAGGGTCTTTTGGGAAGACCAATGGGGACATAGATGACAGTGTCCACCCTGGTTTGTAAAAGCAACACTCCAAATGAGCCTCTAAGTATCCGCATCCCTTTCATGGTTTAAAATATACCTCACTGTCAAGTCTGCTCCAAAACAGCCTTCTGTACTCTGGGGCGGGGAGCATGCCCTTGGCCTGGTTCCCTTGCCTAGCCTTGCCAGAGTGCAATGTTCTGAAGCCAAAACCACATCCGTATTACTTGTTTGGGCAAGGACCCACCACTGCAAGACAACCTCGTCACCTCGACATTTCTATAAAAAGATTGCTCAGGCTTTGGAGCCTGGCTGACAGGAAAGGCTGGAGTGTGTGTGTGTGTGTGTGTGTGTGTGTGTGTGTGTGAGAGAGTAGAGAGAGAGAGAGAGAGATGAGAGAGAGAGAGGAGAGAGAGAGAAACATGCCATGTGCAGAAATGCTCTCCTAATAGCTGGCCTCAGCCAAGAATCCTATTTACCCTAAAGCCTCCGATTCCACTGGCAGAAGAGGAATGGATTTCAAGTTAGAGAGAGAGACAAGAGAGGGAGAGAGAGAGAGAGAGAGAGACGAGAGCGAGAGAGAGAGCGCTATGCTCTGAAGAATAGGGTTGGGCAGAGATGTCTGCAGAGCTGATCTGTCGCTTTGAGCAGCCAACACAATGGACCTTGGGTGGGCTCAGAGAGCCCCCCCCTCCCTAGCCCCCGACCTCCTGCCCGTGACACAGATAAGGACCTAGAGGACTGCTCCAAGCTGCTTCGTGTGCCCCGGGCCAGCCGGCAGCGAGGCCAGCCTGGTGTGAGTGGCAGCAAAAAATAAACGGCGGTCGCTCGGGCATTGAATGCCCCAACACAAAAGGCCGCCTCTCCCCAAGTCCCTCTGAGGCCCAGATGGTCAGGGAAGCCCTTTCCGCCTCACAAAGAGGATCGCTGCGTGTCTTTTTCTTTAAAAATGGAATAAAAAAAAAGCCATTGCTCACAAAGGACCTGGATGAAAAATAAACCCTTAAAAAAAAAAAAAAAAAAAAAAAAAAAAAAAACAGCCTCTCCCCGCTCAGCAGCCCGGCATTTCTTCGACTGTCAGACTTAGCAGATTGCTTTCTGGAAAGGATCCAATTGGCAAGACCTGCCGCTGTGCAAATGAAATTTTAAAACCCGCTCCTTGTTGCACTCAAAGAGCTTTTCTCTCTCTGCTTGTTCTACACGGCCTCGTAGAATTATTCTCTTGTCTCTCGTTGTATCAGAAACTAATATTCCCCGCTTTCCCACCCCACTTTGAGGGGTCCTCACCCAGCTGGGGATTTGGGTAATCAGGGACGGCTGGAGCACCCACTCCAGACCCCACTTCATATCCCCACCTGGGCTCCATCTCACAGAATCACCTACTAATTAGGAGAAAGCCTTGCTCCTGAAAGAGAATAAACACTCCTGAGATGCCTGCCTCCCCTCCCTGGTTCCCCTACTCCCCCTGCTTCAATAATGAGATAAGTGTTTGGGGGATGCGGGAGACAGGATAACGGGACGTTCTTCACACACAAGGTTTGACACCCGTCAAGCCCGTGACACCAGCTCTTGTTTGGCTGCCCATACCCCTGGTGAAAAGTCAGCAGGAAAAAAATAGCCACAGGACTTGTCTGCATTTGACAAGCTGCCTCAGCGTGTGATGAACTTGTAGAGGCAAGGCAACTGGATGCATCAGAATTGTCCCAAGTCTGAGAGCCTGGGTTCAAATTCTAAGGCTACCCCAATAACAGTGTGCCAGGTATGTGTTAATGTGTCCCTTTCCTTGGCGTTGGTACTTTTTCTCAAGCTCATTCCTGGGACTGTGAACTAGGCAATCAAAAATGAAAACATTGAGCCATGACCAGTTTTCATGTCTGTACACATTTTAAGTGTGTCCACAAGGTTTCTTTATCCGCACTGTAGCAAGGTGGGGGTGGGGGATCCTTTAAGAAGTGGGACCAAGTGGGACATGCTAAAGTCATCGGAAAGCACTGCTTTCCCAAAGAGTGCATGGTGGTGCACACCTTTAATCCAAGCATTTTGGGAGGCAGAAGCAGGTGAATCTCTTGAGTTTCAAGTCAAACCTGGTCTACATTGTGAGTTTCAGGACAGCTGGGGCTATGTAGAGAGACTCTTGTCTCAAAAGAAAAAAAAAAAAAAATGTGGTCTTTTCTCCCTTACCTACTCTCACCAGGATACTATGAGATCTTTACCACAGCCAATCTGATGTTAGTACTGTGCCCTTCCATTCCCAGAACTTGAACTGAGTAGATCTCCGCTGTTGTAAAGCTGGCTGCCTGGGTATCTGATTATACAACAGAATACAGGTGACTACAGATAGATTTCCTTATCAGCCCGCATGCTTCACTCCTCCCTGTAGTCACATCTTTGCAATGAGACTTCGAAGCTCTTCTCCTTAAGGGCAGAGTCCATTTCCTAGCCTTTTATTTTGGATTTAAATACTTGAGTTCCTTTGGCCCATGAAGTGAGGTAGTCCTCAAGAGACATGGCTAGTTACACTCATCCTCTTGGGTTTTCTGTCATCTCATGGCAGAAGTTTCCTCTGAGTGGCTGCTTCTCCTAAATCTGAGCACCAATAGACATATATAGAGCAAGCCAACTCATAAAATTCTTTTAGGGTAATGATACCTCCTCTCCCATGGTTGGTTGCCTATATTCAATAGTCTGGGTGGTGGGCAGCAACCTAAAAATGTCTGAGACACCACAGCCATGCCCTATTTCCCTATTTAGGCCAAGGGCACTCATACCTCATTATGAATTCATTGAGCACACATTTACTGAGCATCTGATGTATAAAGGAAGCTTAACCCAAAAGAAATGTGGAGCTCCAGGCGAAAACAATGCTACCCTCTAGTAAGGGAAGTAGTGATCCAGAGAAGATATGTCTTCCTTTAAAAAGAGGACTTCCGTACCGGCTCCATCAGGGAGCTGAGGGAGGATCAAAAGTGTTGGAAAAGAAAGCTATCTAAATATTCAGTTGTTCCCTTGGTACTTAAGTCCTGATTGCTTCAGTCATAAGGTGCCATTGACTAGGATAATAAGGAAGAGGAAAGAGAAGGGGGGAGGAAGAGGAGAAGGAAAGAGGAAAGGATAAGGAAAAAAGGAGAAAAGGAAAGGGTGGAAGGAGGAAGGAGAGGAAAAGACAGTAGGGAAGAGGAGTAGGGAACAAAGAAGAGGGGAAAAGGAAAAGGAGACAGGTGGACCATATGAAAAGACTTCATCAAATATAAATGCTGGCATCCTAACTTCAGAGATGGTACCATAGGAAATAAAAGCATATATCAGGGAAACAGGGAAAAACCACTGTAGGCTATGTTCAAAGCCCAGAGCACTTACCATTTGTTGAGAATTCAAAAGCTCATTAACCCAACCTTGCTGGCCAAAGCACAATTTTAAAAGCTGAGGGAAGTGCCAGTGTAGTACACCTGTAATCCTAACACTAGAAAGCCAGAGACCAGCATATCTCTGTGTGTTTCGGGCCAGCCAGGGCTACATACTGAGACCCTGTCTTGGAAGGAAGGAAGGAAGGAAGGAAGGAAGGGAGGGAGGGAGGGAGGGAGGGAGGGAGGGAGGGAGGGAGGGAGGGAAGGAAGGAAGGAAGGAAGGAAGGAAGGAAGGAAGGAAGAGAGAAAGAGAAAAAGAAGAGAGAGAAAGAGAGAATCCCAATAATGTTTGTTTTGTTGATTCACAAGATTTGGCCCAAGTCTACAGCTGATATGACATGTACCAAATGGGCCACCAATAGGTCTCCCAAAGTCTCTACACAAGAGCTTCCCCACAAGAAAGGACCACGGCAGTTGTGAAGGTCAGTGGGGCCAGCTGCTGGAACCACCTGTAAACCAGGTCATCAGGATTCTCCATTGCTACAGTCCTAATGGTTTGTTTGTTGGACAGGCCACAGATGGCCCTGCAGCCCAAGGACCCCTGGGAAAGGGAGACCAGGCTGATTAAGTCTTGTACCCAGAGCAGTAACTCCCATCCATGAGAAGCTCTGATGGGTCTCTGTGACAGAAAAATGGCAGGCTAAGTCTAAATAAGCATCAGGATTCAAAAGCACTGATCTGGAGCTGGACACACAGCCTACAGTGAGGACTGGAGCCAGATTACTTTGACTTTGGAAAGGTCAATGAAACCTGGGAGGGTCCCAGCCCTGGCCCATGCTCCAGAAAGACTTTATGGTAGATTCCATCAAGAGCTCTGAGATCTGAACAGAAAGGGCCAGTGGCATCTGAAGGCCAGAATGGGGCAGCAGGCCATCCTCACCAGAAGCTCTAAATCCCAGATGCAAGCTTGAGAGGATTTTGTACTGGCAAACCCTTTGGGCTTGTGGGAAAGGGCTGTGACTATTTTACTGAGCTGGTTACTCTACTGTCGGCAGAATGAGTCAAGACTGGGCCTGGAAGTAGAGCTCACCATCCATCGGAGGCCAGGGTTGGTCTATTCTTCCTGATTACAAACTCAGGTTTCTGCAACCCTGCAAGCCTTTGTCAAAAATACGGAAAATGGTGAGTACTGTGCCCTGTAAATCATTTTCTTGGCACTTCCAGGGGGTATGCCCTTCTCCAACCACCATTATGAGCCCCAAATGAGATTCTCTAACAGAACCTGCCTTAGGTAGAATGTCTATTGCTGTGATAAACACCATGACCAAAACCAACTCTCACATTCCATCACTGAGGGAAGTTAAGGCGGGGACCTGAAGGCAGAAGCCAATGCAGAGGCCATAGAGGAGTGCTGCTTACGGCTTGCCCCCACTGGATTGCTCAGCCTGCTTTCTTATACATCTCAGGACCACGGGCCCTTCCTACCTCAATCATGAACGAAAAAAATGCCCTATAGATTTGCCAACAATCTGATGGAGGAATTTTTCTCAATTGAGGTTTCTCTTCCCAGATAACTGTAGTTTGTGTCAGGTTTAAAACAACAAACAAATATACAACAACAACAACAAAACCCAGTGAGGACAGAACCCAACTTACCACCCCAACCCGTGGTGACCAGCTTTCCCACTCACTTTGGTCTTAGATCCAAATATCTACAATCTACCTGGGGTCTGATTTTCTAATATTACCCTTGCCATTCCTGTAAGATAATGACAAGCATCCCAAAGCGTGTATAGATTTCCATATAACCCTGGTCTAATTAAAAACTGAAGACTGAAAGTACTAGGGCAACAACTCTGGGCTGAAGAGAGAGACAGGCCAATAGTTAACAGGAGCACTTACTGCACTGCCATAGTTCTGATCCCAGGACCCATGGAATAAGCCCAATGTGGTCTCACTGCCCCTGGAAACCCAACAAGATGGGAGGCGGAGGCTAGAAGATCACCAGGGCACACTAGCTGTGAGCCCAGCTGAAAAGCAGGAGCTTCAGAGAGACCTTGCCTCAAAGGAATAAAGAAGAGTGACAGAGGGAAGATGTTGATTCCCTTCTCTGGCCTTCATGCATATACAACATACATATACATGTACATGTACATATACACAAATGTACATAAATCACACTACATTCACACAAACAGGAAAAAAGAAGGAAGGAAAAGTGGGATGGAGAAAGGGTGGGAGGAGGGAGGAAAGAGAGAGGGAGGAAGGGAGGAAAAAACTAGTCTCATTCTTCTGTGTGCATCGGGGTGCCTTGCCGAAGCTGAGCAATGCCAACCAGTACACCTGTCATCTCCTGACACAGCACAGTATGCTGTGTACCTCCTGGGTATGACAGAACAATCTGTTCTATTTTGTTGATGGGGGAGATCCTTTAGCTCATGTCAATCAAGGTATTCCCCAAAGGCATTTATTTTTGATGGTCCTTGCCATGTGACACACAGTAGACAATGACGTGAATGTGCCCAGGGAAGGGGAGCATGCTTCAGGGCCAGGACAGCATCTGCATCTTCTTGAGTGGATCAGCATCCCAGTGCTGGCTTCCCACACAAACAGGCCTGGGGTAGAGACTATTGGTGCTGGCATTGTTAGAGCATGATGGCTGTGACAGCTCTGAAAGCTGATGTCCATACACAGCTTCATGGATATTCCTAGCCAGGCTGGTTCTTGTGACAGAGATGGGCAAGATATTTGGCCACTAAAAGGTCCAGATGGAGGCTAGGTATTTTTCCTTATTGTGTTAGTTGTGGCTTTCCTGAAAAAGGAACCCAATAGGAGATAGATGATAGACATACAAATAGAAAGATAAATAACAGAAAACAGATGATAGTTTATATAAATAGATGGATAGATAGATTAATAGATACATATGTAAATACATACATACATACATACATACATAAATGGGCAGGAAAGCAACAATAAGAAATAATAAATAAGTATATAGATAGATGACTGATAGATTATAAAAATCTTTCTGATAATGTACTAGCCCATGGGATATAAGTGTTGAGCTCTCCTACCATGTGAAATCTGGAGACCCAAAAAAATCAGTGGTATAGTTCAAAGGCCTAAAAGTTGAGAGGAAGTGGTTGGTCTAGATTTCAGTGAATGTGTAGGTTCCCCCAAGTACCAGGAACACTGAGGTCAGGAAAATATTCATGAACCAACTCAACAGTTAGGCAGAGGGAGTTCAAATCCACCTGCAATCTATCTTTTGGATTCTTCAAACCCTCAGTGAATGAGATGGTGCCGCCCTCACTTTAGGGCAGATCCATCACTGTACTCATTCTACCAATTCAAATGCTAGTCTCTTCTCTCCCAGCAACATCCTTATAAACAGGCCCAGAAATCCCAAGTTTTCACGTCACTGAGCAAAACCATCGTCTGCTCAAGTTGATGCATAGATGAACCATCATGCTAATGAAGTTAGCTACTTTGGTAGGGAGAAGGAAGAGCTGGGGAACTTTGTTGGCAAATCTGGTGATCCTGGGCATCAGTCACATCTAGATATTGAGACAGAGCAGTTTCTACTTCTTACATCTCCCAGAGTGAAGACAGGCATTCCTGCAGCTAATTCAGGTCTGAAAAAGGCCAAGGCCCCATCACCTTAATTGGAAGAAATAAAGCAAGGTATCATTCAGGTAAATACCAACACCTGTCAAAAGGTCATTCATGGTTAGAACAGACCAAGACTAAAGGCCCCAAGGACTTGTATGGTGGCCTGAAACTTTCTGAAAAGTATCTAGAGGACACATTTTATATATAGGCAACTTGAATCCTTTAGATAATTTCTTTATTTCATATTGAGTACCAATCATGCTGTAAGCACCGTCTTCCTTCTGAGAGAGGTAGGGCAGCATAAGAGTCAGTGGCCAGATAGCTGCAGAGAACAGAATCCACGTAACCTATCAGAGTCAAAAGATATTAATTACAGAATCTTCAGTAGTACTGTACAACTGATTCCTTCAGACTGCAAATGTGGGATTGGGCTGCTGATGGAGCTTGCACTAGTTAAAGATTCCCCTATGGTCAAGCAGCCACTGACCTTGACCATTAGCCACACTGTGTCTCCTGAGCTCACCCAACAAAACACTTACTCCCACAGTGAAGTGATTCCAGTCACAACTGTGTGATTCAGCCCCTAAGGACCACTGGGTTCACCAATTCAGTCCACATGTTGCCTAAGACAATTCCCTGTATCAGTCACAAAATGGTAAGACAAACTCAGTCCCCAGCTTACAATTAAACAAATGGAAATTAGATGCCCAGTTATGTAACTGATCACAGAAGTGCCTAGAGGCTACATCAAGGAAGGGATGAGGGGGCTGCTTAGGGTGTGAATAAGGGTAATTGGCAGAAGGAAGTTCAGACTGAAATAGTTGCCTGGAGAAATGGATGAAGCCTTCCATAGAGCCTATGCAATGTCCATAGGCTATGAGCAGGACATGTGGCTCAAGCTTCTGGGAATGAGAAATTCATTGGAACTCAGGGAAGCAATTAGAATACAGGTAATGTATCAAAACATGGAGGCTGCCATTGTTGGCTGCAGGTGGCCTTCCTGATGAAACTTCCCATGAAAGCACCCCAGTAGGGACACGACCAAAGACAGAAAGAACAGAGTACAATACCATTTACCTCAAAACTGTCAAGTGTTTCAGCACTGGTTGAAGTATTTTTCATCAATTTCATTACACCCTTACAATACTATGCTCTTAGTGTCCCTATTTCAGATGTGTCAACTGAGACATGGAGCAATTAAGTAGAGGATGTCCCTGCCCTCACAACCGCATACAGGCCAATAGTGATCAAAGCTTCCAACATATTGGGTTTCCATATTGGGTTTGGCATGTCAACCCCATGTTTTACTACCCTGCAACAAAGCCTTTAAATGTCATGGAGAGAAGCTTATGGAAGTGTTG